>OY821522.1:35389604-35397104 GCA_963682025.1 Cordilura impudica | reverse complement strand
ATTAAAAATTAAAAACTAAAAATTAAAAATTAAAATAAAATTAAAAATTAAAAATTAAAAATTAAAAATTAAAAATTAAAAATTAAAAATTAAAAATTAGAAATTAAAAATTAAAAATTAAAAATTAAAAATTAAAAATTAAAAATTAAAAGTTAAAAATTAAAAATAAAAATTAAAAATTAAAAATTAAAAATTTAAAATTAAAAATTAAAAATTAAAAATTAAAAATTAAAAATAAAAAATTAAAAATTAAAAATTAAAAATTAAAAATTAAAAATTAAAAATTAAAAATTAAAAATTTAAAATTAAAAATTAAAAATTAAAAATTAAAAATTAAAAATTAAAAATTAAAAATTAAAAATTAAAAATTAAAAATTAAAAATTAAAAATTAAAAATTAAAAATTAAAAATTAAAAATTAAAAATTAAAAATTAAAAATTAAAAATTAAAAATTAAAAATTAAAAATTAAAAATTAAAAATTAAAAATTAAAAATTAAAAATAAAAACTAAAAATTAAAAATTAAAAATTAAAAATTAAAAATAAAAAATTAAAAATTAAAAATTAAAAATTAAAAATTAAAAATTAAAAATTAAAAATTAAAAATTAAAAATTAAAAATTAAAAATTAAAAATTATAAATTAATTATTAAATATTAAAAATTAAAAACTAAAAACTAAAAATTAAAAATTAAAAATTAAAACTTAAAACTTAAAAATTATAAATGAAAAATTAAAATTAAAAATTAAAAATTAAAAATTAAAAATTAAAAATTAAAAATTAAAAATTAAAAATTAAAAATTAAAAATTAAAAATTAAAAATTAAAAATTAAAAATTAAAAATTAAAAATTAAAAATTAAAAATTAAAAATTAAAAATTAAAAATTAAAAATTAAAAATTAAAAATTAAAAATTAAAAATTAAAAATTAAAAATTAATAATTAAAAATTAAAAATTAAAAAATAAAAATTAAAATTAAAATTAAAATTAAAAATTAAAAATTAAAAATTAAAAATTAAAAATTAAAAATTAAAAATTAAAAATTAAAAATTAAAAATTAAAAATTAAAAATTAAAAATTAAAAATTAAAAATTAAAAATTAAAAATTAAAATTAAAAATTAAAAATTAAAAATTAAAAATTAAAAATTAAAAATTAAAAATTAAAAATTAAAAATTAAAAATTAAAAATTAAAAATTAAAAATTAAAAATTAAAAATTAAAAATTAAAAATTAAAAATTAAAAATTAAAAATTAAAAATTAAAAATTAAAAATTAAAAATTAAAAATTAAAAATTAAAAATTAAAAATTAAAAATTGAAAATTAAAAATTAAAAATTAAAAATTAAAATTGAAAATTAAAAATTAAAAATTAAAAATTAAAAACTAAAAATTAAAAATTAAAAATTAAAAATTAAAAATTAAAAATTAAAATTAAAAATTAAAAATTAAAAATTAAAAATTAAAAATTAAAAATTAAAAATTAAAAATTAAAAATTAAAAATTAAAAATTAAAAATTAAAAATTAAAAATTAAAAATTAAAAATTAAAAATTAAAAATTAAAAATTAAAAATTAAAGATTAAAAATTAAAAATTAAAAATTAAAAATTAAAAATTTTAAAATTTAAAATTTAAAATTGAAAATTAAACATTAAAAATTAAAAATTAAACACTAAAAATTAAAAATTAAAAATTAAAAATTAAAAATTAAAAATTAAAAATTAAAAATTAAAATTAAAAATTAAAAATTAAAAATTAAAAATTAAAAATTAAAAATTAAAAATTAAAAATTAAAAATTAAAAACTAAAAATTAAAAATTAAAAATTAAAAATTAAAAATTAAAAATTAAAGATTAAAAATTAAAAATTAAAAATTAAAATATTAAAATTTAAAATTTAAAATTAAAAATTAAAAATTAAAAATTAAAAATTAAAAATTAAAAATTAAAAATTAAAAATTAAAAATTAAAAATTAAAAATTAAAAATTAAAAATTAAAAATTAAAAATTAAAAATTAAAAATTAAAAATTAAAAATTAAAAATTAAAAATTAAAAATTAAAAATTAAAAATTAAAAATTAAAAATTAAAAATTAAAAATTAAAAATTAAAAATTAAAAATTAAAAATTAAAAATTAAAAATTAAAAATTAAAAATTAAAAATTAAAAATTAAAAATTAAAAATTAAAAATTAAAAATTAAAAATTAAAAATAAAAATTAAAAATTAAAAATTAAAAATTAAAAATTAAAAATTAAAAATAAAAAATTAAAAATTAAAAATTAAAAATTAAAAATTAAAAATTAAAAATTAAAAATTAAAAATTAAAAATTAAAAATTAAAAATTAAAATTAAAAATTAAAAATTAAAAATTAAAAATTAAAAATTAAAAATTAAAAATTAAAAATTAAAAATTAAAAATTAAAAATTAAAAATTAAAAATTAAAAATTAAAAATTAAAAATTAAAAATTAAAAATTAAAAATTAAAAATTAAAAATTAAAAATTAAAAATTAAAAATTAAAAATTAAAAATTAAAAATTAAAAATTAAAAATTAAAAATTAAAAATTAAAAATTAAAAATTAAAATTAAAAATTAAAAATTAAAAATTAAAAATTAAAAATTAAAAATTAAAAAGTAAAAATTAAAAATTAAAAATTAAAAATTAAAAATTAAAAATTAAAAATTAAAAATTAAAAATTAAAAATTAAAAATTAAAAATTAAAAATTAAAAATTAAAAATTAAAAATTAAAAATTAAAAATTAAAAATTAAAAATTAAAAATTAAAAATTAAAAATTAAAAATTAAAAATTAAAAATTAAAAATTAAAAATTAAAAATTAAAAATTAAAAATTAAAATTTAAAAATTAAAAATTAAAAATTAAAAATTAAAAATTAAAAATTAAAAATTAAAAATTAAAAATTAAAAATTAAAAATTAAAAATTAAAAATTAAAAATTAAAAATTAAAAATTAAAAATTAAAAATTAAAAATTAAAAATTAAAAATTAAAAATTAAAAATTAAAAATTAAAAATTAAAAATTAAAAATTAAAAATTAAAAATTAAAAATTAAAAATTAAAAATTAAAATTAAAAATTAAAAATTAAAAATTAAAAATTAAAAATTAAAAATTAAAATTAAAAATTAAAAATAAAAATTAAAAATTATAAGTTAAAAATTAAAAATTAAAAATTAAAAATTAAAAATTGAAAATTAAAAATTAGAAATTAGAAATTAAAAATTAAAAATTAAAAATTGAAAATTAAAAATTAAAAATTAAAAATTAAAAATTAAAAATTAAAAATTAAAAATTAAAAATTAAAAATTAAAAATTAAAAATTAAAAATTAAAAATTAAAAATTAAAAATTAAAAATTAAAAATTAAAAATTAAAAATTAAAAATTAAAAATTAAAAATTAAAAATTAAAAATTAAAAATTAAAAATTAAAAATTAAAAATTAAAAATTAAAAATTAAAAATTAAAAATTAAAAATTAAAAATTAAAAATTAAAAATTAAAAATTAAAAATTAAAAATTAAAAATTAAAAATTAAAAATTAAAAATTAAAAATTAAAAATTAAAAATTAAAAATTAAAAATTAAAAATTAAAAATTAAAAATTAAAAATTAAAAATTAAAAATTAAAAATTAAAAATTAAAAATTAAAAATTAAAAATTAAAAATTAAAAATTAAAAATTAAAAATTAAAAATTAAAAATTAAAAATTAAAAATTAAAAATTAAAAATTAAAAATTAAAAATTAAAAATTAAAAATTAAAAATTAAAAATTAAAAATTAAAAATTAAAAATTAAAAATTAAAAATTAAAAATTAAAAATTAAAAATTAAAAATTAAAAATTAAAAATTAAAAATTAAAAATTAAAAATTAAAAATTAAAAATTAAAAATTAAAAATTAAAAATTAAAAATTAAAAATTAAAAATTAAAAATTAAAAATTAAAAATTAAAAATTAAAAATTAAAAATTAAAAATTAAAAATTTAAAATTAAAAATTTAAAATTAAAAATTAAAAATTAAAAATTAAAAATTAAAAATTAAAAATTGGAAATTAAAAATTAAAAATTAAAAATTGGAAATTAAAAATTAAAAATTAAAAATTAAACATTAAAAATTAAAAATTAAAAATCAAAAATTAAAAATTAAAATTAAAAATTAAAAAATAAAAATTATAAGTTAAAAATTAAAAATTAAAAATTGAAAATTAAAAATTAGAAATTAAAAATTGAAAATTAAAAATTAAAAATTAAAAATTAAAAATTAAAAATTAAAAATTAAAAATTAAAAATTAAAAATTAAAAATTAAAAATTAAAAATTAAAAATTAAAAATTAAAAATTAAAAATTAAAAATTAAAAATTAAAAATTAAAAATTAAAAATTAAAAATTATTTTAAAAAATTTTTTTTAAATTAAATTTTATTTATTAAAAATTAAAAATTAAAAATTAAAAATTAAAAATTAAAAATTAAAAATTAAAAATTAAAAATTAAAAATTAAAAATTAAAAATTAAAAATTAAAAATTAAAAATTAAAAATTAAAAATTAAAAATTAAAAATTAAAAATTAAAAATTAAAAATTAAAAATTAAAAATTAAAAATTAAAAATTAAAAATTAAAAATTAAAAATTAAAAATTAAAAATTAAAAATTAAAAATTAAAAATTAAAAATTAAAAATTAAAAATTAAAAATTAAAAATTAAAAATTAAAAATTAAAAATTAAAAATTAAAAATTAAAAATTAAAAATTAAAAATTAAAAATTAAAAATTAAAAATTAAAAATTAAAAATTAAAAATTAAAAATTAAAAATTAAAAATTAAAATTTAAAAATTAAAATTTAAAAATTAAAAATTAAAAATTAAAAATTAAAAATTAAAAATTAAAAATTAAAAATTAAAAATTAAAAATTAAAAATTAAAAATTAAAAATTAAAAATTAAAAATTAAAAATTAAAAATTAAAAATTAAAAATTAAAAATTAAAAATTAAAAATTAAAAATTAAAAATTAAAATTAAAAATTAAAAATTAAAAATTAAAAATTAAAAATTAAAAATTAAAAATTAAAAATTAAAAATTAAAAATTAAAAATTAAAAATTAAAAATTAAAAATTAAAAATTAAAAATTAAAAATTAAAAATTAAAAATTAAAAATTAAAAATTAAAAATTAAAAATTAAAAATTAAAAATTAAAAATTAAAAATTAAAAATTAAAAATTAAAAATTAAAAATTAAAAATTAAAAATTAAAAATTAAAAATTAAAAATTAAAAATTAAAAATTAAAAATTAAAAATTAAAAATTAAAAATTAAAAATTAAAAATTAAAAATTAAAAATTAAAAATTAAAAATTAAAAATTAAAAATTAAAATTAAAAATTAAAAATTAAAAATTAAAAATTAAAAATTAAAAATTAAAAATTAAAAATTAAAAATTAAAAATTAAAAATTAAAAATTAAAATTAAAAATTAAAAATTAAAAATTAAAAATTAAAAATTAAAAATTAAAAATTAAAAATTAAAAATTAAAAATTAAAAATTAAAAATTAAAAATTAAAAATTAAAAATTAAAAATTAAAAATTAAAAATTAAAAATTAAAAATTAAAAATTAAAAATTAAAAATTAAAAATTAAAAATTAAAAATTAAAAATTAAAAATTAAAAATTAAAAATTAAAAATTAAAATTAAAAATTAAAAATTAAAAATTAAAAATTAAAAATTAAAAATTAAAAATTAAAAATTAAAAATTAAAAATTAAAAATTAAAAATTAAAAATTAAAAATTAAAAATTAAAAATTAAAAATTAAAAATTAAAAATTAAAAATTAAAAATTAAAAATTAAAAATTAAAAATTAAAAATTAAAAATTAAAAATTAAAAATTAAAAATTAAAAATTAAAAATTAAAAATTAAAAATTAAAAATTAAAAATTAAAAATTAAAAATTAAAAATTAAAAATTAAAAATTAAAAATTAAAAATTAAAAATTAAAAATTAAAAATTAAAAATTAAAAATTAAAAATTAAAAATTAAAAATTAAAAATTAAAAATTAAAAATTAAAAATTAAAAATTAAAAATTAAAAATTAAAAATTAAAAATTAAAAATTAAAAATTAAAAATTAAAAATTAAAAATTAAAAATTAAAAATTAAAAATTAAAAATTAAAAATTAAAAATTAAAAATTAAAAATTAAAAATTAAAAATTAAAAATTAAAAATTAAAAATTAAAAATTAAAAATTAAAAATTAAAAATTAAAAATTAAAAATTAAAAATTAAAAATTAAAAATTAAAAATTAAAAATTAAAAATTAAAAATTAAAAATTAAAAATTAAAAATTAAAAATTAAAAATTAAAAATTAAAAATTAAAAATTAAAAATTAAAAATTAAAAATTAAAAATTAAAAATTAAAAATTAAAAATTAAAAATTAAAAATTAAAAATTAAAAATTAAAAATTAAAAATTAAAAATTAAAAATTAAAAATTAAAAATTAAAAATTAAACATTAAAAAATAAAAATTAAAAATTAAAAATTAAAAATTAAAAATTAAAAACTAAAAATTAAAAAATTAAAAATTAAAAACTAAAAATTAAATAATTAATAATTAAAAATTAAAAATTAAAAATTAAAAATTAAAAAAAAAATTAAAAATTGAAAACCAAAAACTAAAAATTAAAAATTAAAAACTATAAATTAAATATTAAAAATTAAAAATTAAAAATTAAAAATTAAAAATTAAAAATTAAAAATTAAAAATTAAAAATTAAAAATTAAAAATTAAAAATTAAAAATTAAAAATTAAAAATTAAAAATTAAAAATTAAAAATTAAAAATTAAAATTTAAAAATTAAAAATTAAAAATTAAAAATTAAAAATTAAAAATTAAAAATTAAAAATTAAAAATTAAAAATTAAAAATTAAAAATTAAAAATTAAAAATTAAAAATTAAAAATTAAAAATTAAAAATTAAAAATTAAAAATTAAAAATTAAAAATTAAAAATTAAAAATTAAAAATTAAAAATTAAAAATTAAAAATTAAAAATTAAAAATTAAAAATTAAAAATTAAAAATTAAAAATTAAAAATTAAAAATTAAAAATTAAAAATTAAAAATTAAAAATTAAAAATTAAAAATTAAAAATTAAAAATTAAAAATTAAAAATTAAAAATTAAAAACTAAAAATTAAAAAATTAAAAATCAAAAATTAAAAATTAAAAATTAAAAATTGAAAATTAAAAATTAAAAATTAAAAATTAAAAATTAAAAATTAAAAATTAAAAATTAAGAATTAAAAATTAAAATTAAAAATTAAAAATTAAAAATTAAAAATTAAAAATTAAAAATTATAAATTATAAATTATAAATTAAAAATTAAAAATTATAAATTAAAAATTAAAAATTAAAAATAAAAAATTAAAAATTAAAAATTAAAAATTAAAAATTAAAAATTAAACATTAAAAATTAAAAATTAAAAATTAAAAATTAAAAAT
>OY821522.1:35177104-35387104 GCA_963682025.1 Cordilura impudica | reverse complement strand
AAAAATTAAAAATTAAAAATTAAAAATTAAAAATTAAAAATTAAAAATTAAAAATTAAAAATTAAAAATTAAAAATTAAAAATTAAAAATTAAAAATTAAAAATTAAAAATTAAAAATTAAAAATTAAAAATTAAAAATTAAAAATTAAAAATTAAAAATTAAAAATTAAAAATTAAAAATTAAAAATTAAAAATTAAAAATTAAAAATTAAAAATTAAAAATTAAAAATTAAAAATTAAAAATTAAAAATTAAAAATTAAAAATTAAAAATTAATAATTAAAAATTAAAAATTAAAAATTAAAAATTAAAAATTAAAAATTAAAAATTAAAAATTAAAAATTAAAAATTAAAAATTAAAAATTAAAAATTAAAAATTAAAAATTAAAAATAAAAAATAAAAAATTAAAAATTAAAAATTAAGAATTAAAAATTAAAAATTAAAAATTAAAAATTACAAATTACAAATTAAAAATTAAAAATTAAAATTAAAAATTAAAAATTATAAATTATAAATTAAATATTAAAAATTAAAAATTAAAAATTAAAAATAAAAAATTAAAAATTAAAAATTAAAAATTAAAAATTAAAAATAAAAAATTAAAAATTAAGAATTAAAAATTTAAATTAAAAATTAAAAATTAAAAATTAAATATTAAAAATTAAAAATTAAAAATTAAAGACTCATCTGGAGGGTATCAAAAAATTTGGCACAGCCGAATGTAACACTCTTACTTGTTTTTTAATAACAACTACGTATTATTTGCTTTAGATGCTGGTGAATTTTTACTCCCTTTATATTAACTCGTAGTGACTGCTTGTCGAAAAAATTATATTATAAATTTTTTTAGTGATGCCAAAACAATGGAAACTGTTAAATTTTTCTACCAGAGTTGATAAAAAAAATGTACAAAGGGTTAGTTTTAATTATATTATTACCACAATGACAACAAAAACAGCAAGTCCAGCTACGACAATAATACAACATTTAGAATAACAACAAGAACAATATAGAAATATCATATTTTACATTTTTTTTTAATTTTTCAGAGATTTCCCTGGACCTGTTCCACCGATTTTAATGATTTTTGAAATAAAAATCTTCCCACGAGTTTGGTGAATCATTCCCACCACAAATGATGACCCCAGCTGTCCTATTGAGGGCGTGATCGTGACAAGAACAACATAGAAAATTATATTTTTTCAAGACTTCTTTTAGTTCTTCATTCAAATCTCGGGCACTAATCAACCGATTTGGACAATTTTAAATAGCAAACTTCTCAGGATGTTAGTGAATCATTTTTTATATCAACGAGCACGCACAAACTCCGTTTGTTATAAGGATCACAAATATATATATTATATGGGGTCCAAAATTTGTTTTCCTAATTATTACAAACGGAATGACAAACTTATATGTACCCTCTGCACACTGGAGTTGAGGGTATAAAAATGTATTATGTATATTTGAAGTTTGTTATTAACTTATGGTTCTTTTATTGTAATTTCTCATAACGTTGCCAGATGAAGAAAATTATCCCTGAGGATGTTGGGAATCTCCAACGAAACGTCAGATGAATAATAAATAAATAGTCTTTTATTTATTTTGAAAACAATGACCTTAGAAACCCACTTTATAGAATTCTAAAAATCTTCACAAATATTTTCCAAAGAAAAGGTCGATAAAACTTATGATCAATTAAAATTATCGGAGGGTCCGCCGAATATAGGATTATTAAATCAAACAACAATATGAAAAACTTTTTTGCACACATAAGACTGAAATATGACGTGGATACCTGTAACTTATTAAATAAATTTTGCAGGGAAACAAAGAGATTGGCTAAACAAGTGGAGAAACTTAAATATCTGTTAAAATGTAGAAGTAATGGACTAACACCAATGCATCTGGTGAATTCAACTAGGAACTCTAGGTAATTTTTTACATCTATGGAGATATCACAGGAACTAAGCAAGGTAGAACAAAAATATCACATTAAACTTTTAAATCTGGAGATAAAAGAAACTAATATAATTATCAAAAATGTAAAAAAAGAGAAAAATTTTATTGAAAGAAGTCTTAAGTCAACACTAAGCGAAGAAGAATTTGATAATTTTATGAAGAGGCAGAAGATTAGATATAAAACCATTTTAACAACAGACAATCAAATTCATTTAAGTAAAATACGTAATCTAAAACGTAAACAACTTAAAAAATATAACCTTAAGTTCAATCCATCTTGGTTTGTTAACAGAAAAAAAGTAGTTTTTACAGAAAAAAGCCAATGGCTACTTTCTTTTGGTTCCAAATTTGCACTCCCAGTGTGCAATAACAATTTTTCTAGTATAGATTTAATAGCGGATCTTGAACAATGGGTCCAGACACTACATGATGATAGAGAAAAAGATATAATTAGATCTAAGATTGCAAAAAGAATACTCACACATAAGAGAACGGCGAAAAACAATCAAAAAGAAAAATTCATTTTAAATATATACGAGGAAACAAAACGGCTATTAAAAACACATAAGGACAACATCGTAATCACGAAATCTGATAACGGCAACAAAACAGTGGTTATTTATAAAGAAGATTACAAAAGGGAGATGAGAAAATTATTAGACGATAAGACAACATATAAAACGATACGCACTGACCCAACTTTTAAACTACAACGAACAAACAACAAATTTATTATGGATTTATACAATCAGGAATACATAACAAGGTACGAGAAAATTAATCTCACATCAAATTCAGCAACAGCCCCGAGATTATACGGCCTCCCTATTTATAGGTAACATATTGAGGAACACAATCTTGGACAAATTTAACATCAACAAGTAAGAAAATTATAGTCGGTGTAGACCGACTATACGATACCCTATACCATGCGTTTAGGGACCCTATCTCTTAGGCCCAAATAACTGGATAAAGAAAATAAACATAAACCAAATTTGAGTGCAGCGTAAAATCTGTCCTTCTTTATGGTTGCACCACCTGGAGCACAACGCAAACCACCCAAAGGAAATTGCAAACTTTTGTTAACCGATGCCTTAGACAAATCCTTCGGATCTTCTGGCCCTGCTGGGTAACAAATGAGCAGCTTTTATGTATGGCAAAGTGTGTACCAATCGAGATTGAGGTTAAACGTCGCAAATGGTCTTGGATAGGCCATATACTACGCAGACCAAGTAACGAAATCACACGAGCTGCACTTGACTGGAACCCTCAGGGTCATCGTCTACCAGGTTGTCCCCGAAATACCTGGGTAAGAATGGTTAAAAGAGAAGTCGAAAGCTGCAACAAATCGTGGAACCAAATCAAGTCTTTAGCCGCCGATCGTATAAAATGGAGAGAATTTACAGACGCCCTATGTTCAACATGAACTTTTATATAATTTGAAGATATTTATACTGTCAATTAATTTATATAAATAAAAGGAAATATATATATATATATAAATTTGAGTGGGATTTTTATTAGTTTTTTTTGGCTGCAGATATGAAAAAGTTCATATCGGATGCTATATCTATATGGGGACTAGGGCCAAAAATGGAACGATCCTGACCATATTTGGTAAAGTCTCTTGTATTTTGCAAAAATATATACAAACAAAATTTGAGACCAAAGGGATCATTTTTGGACTACTCATTAATGGATGTAATAAACGCATACAAACCCAATTTGAGTAAGATCTATATGACAATTTGGATCTTATGGCAATTTATGTCGATTTCATAGGGGTCATTTGTATGGGGGCTAGGTCTGAATATGGACCGATTCTCATCAATTTCAATAGCGTTCGTCCTATGGCCGACAGAAGCTTTTATACCCAATTTCGTCAAAGTATATTGATATTTTCGACCTGCAGTTTGATTACAAGATTTACATGGACACACGGACGGACGGACGGACGGACATCATTAAATGGAATCAGAGAGTGATTCTGATTCGACCGGTATAATAAAAGATGAGTCTAGGTCAAATATTTTTGGTTGTTACAAACAGCAGCACAAAGTCACTATACCCAAACCACATAGTGGTATAGGGTTTAAAAATGCACAGGAACTCAAAAACAAACTGGACAATATAGTTCTTGATGACGATGAAATCCTGATATCTTTAGATGTGGTATCTCTATTTACCAACATACCGATACATTTGGCAATAAATAATATAATGACACAATGGAACACTCTACAAAAACACACAAAAATACCCAGGGCGCAATTTCTAAAACTGTTACAATTTTGTCTCAACGACAACAATTATTTTATATATGAAAAAACGTTATACCATCAAACATATAGTATGCCGATGGGAAATCCACTTTCCCCGACAATAGCAGATATTGTATTGGATACGCTATTGGAAAAAGTAATCGAAGATTTGAAAAAACAGAATATTGAAATGAAATTAATGACGAAGTACGTGGACGATATGTTTGCAATTATAAGACAAAAGAACGAGGAACTCATACTGAAAACATTTAATAATTATCACAATAAATTAAAGTTCACACTAGAAAGAGAAGAAAATAATTCTATCCCATTTCTTGATATGAAATTATACAGGGAAAACAATCGCATTATTACCGATTGGTACACAAAATCAATATCATCTGGACGGTTGATAAACTTTCACTCAACACTGCCAATTTCACAGAAAACAAATACGGCAATAAACTTAATAAACAAAGTTTTATCATTAAGCGACGATAAATTTAAAACCAAAAATATAAATAAAATTAAAGAAATATTATCAAACAATAGTTAACCAAACCATATAATAAATAACTTAGTTACAAAGGCAATAAATGGGAATTCAACAAACAATAATAAAACCGATACATCTGGCAACACCAAATTTTGCAGCCTCTCATATATACCTAAGCTGACCGAAAATAAACAAATAAAACAGATAATAGACGACGATAAAATTACACTGGCATACAAAGCTATCAAAACAATTAAACCATTATTTACACAAACAAAAACAAAAATAGAAAAAGGACAACAAAGCAATGTAGTTTATGAAATTAAATCTATGGGCAACACAGATGAAAGCTATGGTAAAATTTATATAGGAACAACCAAGAGAAGCTTAAACACAAGAGTTACAGAACACGAGACAGACATTAAAAAAGGTAAACACACAACTGCACTAGCACAACACTGTAATGAAAACGAACATACGGCTGATCTAGCAAATGTTAGAATATTAGACAAGGAACGAAGGGAAAATAAACGATACACATTGGAAAGCCTTCGGATACAACAAATAAACAGAATATATTGTTTATTAAATGTATTAAATTTGACAAAAAAGACTATATGTGAGTAAAATGTTTCTACAAAAATGTGTTATGTATTTTTGAAGTTTGTTATTAACTTATGGTTCTTTTATTGTAATGAATATTGTGATGAATAATAAAAAAAAAAATCTTTTATTTATTTTGAAAACAAATGACCTTAGAAGCCCACTTTAGAGAATTCTAAAAATCTTACCAAAACGCTATTCTCTACATCGAATATGCTAAAAAAAAACTGCGTTTAGTTAAGACAGTGATTGTGCTTCCATATAAAGTGGCCATTCGGACATAAATTTTTCGTCACGTTTACATCAGTTTTGCTCTGATAATAATAACATATTCATAATCAATTTGACTTTATGTAAACTTTGTAAGTGCCGTAATAAACCACTTATACCTGCGTCTTTATACAAAAGTATTTTTGAGCACAAAAAAGATTGCACAAATCAATTTTCATAACCGTCGTTTCCTGCTAATATAAAACAGATAACATTAACAGAAACATATATTCTTTACATACTTAATTATACCCTATACCACTATGTGGTTTGGGTATAATGACTTTGTGCTGCTGTTTGTAACAACCAAAAATATTTGACCTAGACCCATCTTTAATTATACCGATCGAATCAGAATCACTTTCTGAGTTGATTTAACAATGTCCGTCCGTCCGTCCGTCCGTCCGTCTGTGTGTCCATGTAAAGTTTGTAATCAAACTGCAGGTCGCAAATATGAATATATTTTGATGAAATTTGGTATATAAGCTTTAATCGGCCATGGAATGAACGCTATTGAAATTGGTGAGAATCGGTCCATGTTCAGACCTAGCCCCCATACAAATTACCCATATGAAATCGACATAAATTGCCATAAGATCCAAATTGTCATATAGATCTTACTCAAATTGGGTTTGTATGCGTTCATTACATCCACTAATGAGTAGTCCAAAAATGATCCCTTTGACCCCATATAGAGCTGCTTCCCGATCTTCACTTAAATCTATTAAAAAACAAAAATATTGCACTGATTATTCTCAAATTTTGTTTGTACATATTTTTGCAAAATACAAGAGACTTTACCAAACATGATCAGGATCGGTCCATTTTTGGACCTAGTCCCTTTATAGATATAGCATCCGATATGAACTTTTTCATATCTGCAGCCAAAAAAATTTATAAAAATTCCACTCAAATTTGGTTTATGCTTATTTTCTATATCGAAGTAGTTGGACCGAAAGATAGGGTCTCTAAACCATGGTATAGGGTATCATATAGTCGGTCTAGACCGACTATAATTTTCTTACTTGTTTTATTATGTTTATACCCTATACCACTATGTGGTTTGGGTATAATGACTTTGTGCTGCTGTTTGTAACAACCAAAAATATTTGACCTAGACCCATCTTTAATTATACCGATCGAATCAGAATCACTTTCTGAGTTGATTTAACAATGTCCGTCCGTCCGTCCGTCTGTGTGTCCATGTAAAGCTTGTAATCAAACTGCAGGTCGCAAATATGAATGTATTTTGATGAAATTTGGTACATAAGCTTTTATCGGCCATGGGATGAACGCTATTGAAATTGGTGAGAATCGGTCCATGTTCAGACCTAGCCCCCATACAAATTACCCATATGAAATCGACATAAATTGCCATAAGATCCAAATTGTCATATAGATCTTTCTCAAATTGGGTTTGTATGCGTTCATTACATCCATTAATGAGTAGTCCAAAAATGATCCCTTTGACCCCATATAGAGCTACTTCCCGATCTTCACTTAAATCTATTAAAAAACAAAAATATTGCACTGATTCTTCTTAAATTTTGTTTGTTTATATTTTTGCAAAATACAAGAGACTTTACCAAACATGATCAGGATCGGTCCATTATTGGACCAAGTCCCTATATAGATATAGCATCCGATATGAACTTTTTCATATCTGCAGCCAAAAAAAATTAATAAAAATCCCACTCAAATTTGGTTTTTGCTTATTTTCTATGTCCAGTTAGTTGGGCCTAAGAGATAGGGTCTCTAAACGCATGGTATAGGGTATCGTATAGTCGTTCTAGACCGACTATAATTTTCTTACTTGTTTATTATTAAAATATTTGAAAAATTCAGCACAAAAAATAAGTGGGCGTTTCACCTCCCATAAAAAGTGAATTTTAAATATACTATACTTTTATTAATATAAAAACAAATCTGGGGATAAAATTATTATTTTTGGCAGAACATCGTTTGCCGATACAGCTACCCTACAAGAAATGAATGACTGAAACTAACCCATAAGCAATTTTTGAACAACACACTTGCAGTTTTTTTCTATTTAAAAACATAAGACTGTCATTGTTGCTGTTGTAGAGTTGTTTTTGTTAAGGTTTAGGAAAGGTAAGTAATTAATGAAATTAAAAGTTCAAGTAAATTTTTGTTGTTTCTTTAGGATTCTTCAAAATATGTCAGTGAATTCGTTAGTGCCATTCTCAATTGTGGTGGCACGTCCCTTCGTTATACCCTTCCACAATTTATTTTTTGCTCGCTTGTGGCATATTTCTGTTGGATCGTTACTTAAATATATTGCTGTAGAATCTTCATAAACTTTCAATCTAGAACTTTTATATCTGTTAGGAAACGCATTTGTGTAAAGAATTATATTGTGCGACAATATGTTATGTCCTGGATTTCGATTGTGAATGCTGTACCAGAAAATAATATGGTTATCTATTTGATATTATTGATGGACTTTTTATGATGTAAGATAATACACAAGAAATATAATTGTCTGAAACAACGCTGACACAGTTTCTTAAATCGATTCGTAATGATTCCAGTTAAGTGCGCATGGAAGACACTATAAATATATTGTTAATACATGTGCAATCACCAAATGAATTTATTAAGGTAATGCACTGACATTTTATTAAAAATTGTAGCTAGAAACAAAGTAAATCTTCCTTGCAGCATTTTACACTAATCCTTATATCTATCTTTCAGTCTGTTGCCATAACATGGATATGGGAGTTTGATTTAATATTTGAATGTGTTAATTTATGCCATTCTGGAATATAGTGTCTGGAATATAATGTTGATAATATGAAGAATATTAAGGAATCTGCAGTATCCGTTAATTCATCCATAATGAAATTAGTTTCTTCGAAAGAACAGAGATCTCAGAATATTGAACAAATTGATTTATAGAGGTATTATCACAATATCTCACACACCGTTCTGTACAAACAAAGGCAGCAGTATTTGAATGGATACATCATTTACTCATCAATTTTTCAAATGAATTGTATCAGGTTTGTCCGAAATTGTTAATCACAACACTCAAAAGGTAAGCTTTAATATAAATTGTTGATGTATATGTAAGTGTTATAATAAATTATTTTCTTTAAGAAACTACTGATTGCACTAAGGCCCATTATCGGAAATTTCTATTGAGTTTAGTCAATTCAGTGCTAAGTTATGTACCACTTTGAGGGATGTTTCGAGTGAAAAGTCAGCAAAGTTTAAATATCTGTATAAGTTAAGCCCATTGTCCAGTTTCAACATTGTCTCAAGGTTATCAACACGTTTCGGAATTGGTGATATTGTGTTTTTAATATTTTAATGTTTAATATTTATTTCTAATTTTGAATTTTTTGATTTTTAATAAATAAATAAATAAAAAAATAATAAGTCGTGTTTCATTATAATCAAGCGTGACCGGTCAATGGTGATGTATATATATCCATCAAGTGTGACCGGTCAACGATGATGGATGTGTCCATCATCGTTGACTACTAAACAGCGGTAGAGTGAGCAGTTGAGATATATATTCTATGGTCTACATACTTTCATAGGTTAGAGTAAGATGCAAAATCACATGTAAGATGCAAAATCACAAGTTTCGGTCATTTTTGTCATATTGGCCTTAATAAAATGATAGAAACTTTTTTCTACGCGATGACCGAAACTTCAGTCAGTAGTGACCGTCATATCACCGGTCAAGTAAGAAAATTATAGTCGGTCTAGACCGACTATACGATACCCTATACCATGCGTTTAGAGACCCTATCTCTTTTGCCCAACTAACTGGATATAGAAAATAAGCATAAACCAAATTTGAATATGATTTTTATTAATTTTTTTGGCTGCAGATATGAAAAAGTTCATATCAGATGATATATCTATATGGGGACTAGGTCCAAAAATGGACCGATCCTGATCATTCTTGGTAAAGTTTCTTGCATTTTGCAAAAATATATACAAACAAAATTTGAGAAGAATCTCTGCAATATTTTTTATTTTTTGATAGATTTAAGTGAAGATCGGGAAGCAGCTCTATATGGGGCCTCTGACTAAGAGTTGTCCCATAGGGATCGTTTTTGGACTGCTCATTAATGGATGTAATAAACGCATACAAACCCAATTTGAATAGGATCTATATAACAATTTGGATCTTATGGCAATTTATGTCGATTTCATAGGCGTCATTTGTATGGGGCTAGGTCTGAACGTGGACCGATTCTCACCAATTTCAATAGCGTTCATCCTATGGCCGGTAAAAGCTTAAATACCAAAGTTCATCAAAATACATTCATATTTGCGACATGCAGTTTGATTACAAAGTTTACATGGACACATCGTTAAATCGAATCAGATAGTGATTCTGATTCGATCGGTATAATAAAAGATGGGTCTAGGTTAAATATTTTTGGTAGTTACAAACAGCAGCACAAAGTCATTATACCCAAACCACATAGTGCTATAGGGTATAAAAAGGAAAATTTGTTTGTTTGTGTGGTTGACATTAATATGTGGCTAAACCATGGGACCGATCTTCTTGAAATTTTGTATCGGGAAAGTAAAATAGACTATATTTTTTTTAATATATGAAGTGGGCGTAGCACCTCCCACATATAAAAAATTTTTAACATCATATATCTGGAGCTTTATGATATTAGTAATGTGAGAAGTCGGGCTAAAAATGGGCGGCATCAAACAAGAAGATGTGGAACCTCCCATATATGGTAAATACATATACATGTTTGAAAATATGTTTCTGAAACGCAAACGGCTTAAGTCAATATAAAGACGAACTTGATCATTTTCTTAGATACAATCAAATTGATATTTTGCTTGTCCCTGAAACTCATATGACTCGTAGGAGTCTCTTTTCACTGCGCGGATACACCTTGTATAATACTAAGCATACAAGAGGTAGACCATGTGGAGGCTCAGCTATTCTAATTAAATCCAGAATAAAACTAATATTGTAATGTCAAACGATAAGTACCTATCAAACCACTGATGCATCAAATTCAATTGTGAAACTAAAGTTTTGTTTTATTGAAAACGAATTTAACTTTAGTTTCAGCAGATTAAAACATTATTTAATGTGTGATCATTGTGAAAACTACCTTCAAGCTATTTGTTTAAACACAAATACTTAATTTTGTATATATTCTTCAATTTATAACATTTTTAAACGGTGACCACTTTTTGGGTTAATAACTAGTTAAAATCTATTTAACTCCCCTTTTTAACATCTTTGTTAGGAGTTTTTACACAGATTCTAACTAGTAGAACCGTTAACGGTACTTGTAAACATTGTTTGTCACCCTCTTACATCCTTAACTCATAATAATTAGTCTAGTCTCTTTTTGGCTTTCTGCGATATCACTACGATAAACCGGCGATTTTTTTTATTATCACTTTGTACAAAGGTAATATATTTAAATAAATAAATTTGAGAACTTTCATCTCATTTTTAATTAATTGAAAAATTTATGTTTTTTTATTTATATATTTTTGTTTATATGTTTGACGGCAAACATTTTGGTCCTTTGTCGAACCGGATTCCTGCAAAGTAAATCGGATTTTAAAAGTTTTCCTTTTTGCAGACTCCAACAACTTTAGCAAAATCATCCATCTTGGTTAACATCACACATATCAACATTTTAAATATCTTCAAAATAAAAAAGGTGCGTATAGTTCAATTTTATGTGAGCTTTAGTGAGTTAAAATCGCGGATTTTTATTAATAAAAAAAATTTCGTAAATAAAAAATTAATATTCATATTAAAAATTATTTATATGTTAATACTTTTTAATTCATTGCGATCGTCTTACAACCCTTCGAAAGTCTTAGTTTATACAGTACCTTTGTTTGAGACTTTGTCATTTCTTTCGTTTTTTGGTACAATATTTATCAACAGTGCGTTTATTTACATGGACGGACAAATCTAATTTTTTTTTCTTACGAAAATTTTTAAATCAATTTGTTTTTCGGTATTAAAGAAAACTTTACACCGTGTGAAAATAAAGTGAATACATCTATTTAATTTTATTGTGAAAAACAAAAGCCATCGGGTTTGCGAAAGTGATTATTTTGAAAATTTTCTAATAATATTTTCTGATATTAACATTGATCCTTTATACTAACGTACGTACATACAAATATCAGTGTTTTGTTTTGTTTTTCTTTTTTTGCTTTATTCGCGAGTAATACATTGTTTTTTTTTTACAAAGGCATCTCACAAGCTGTTTTATTTTGAAATGCCGTCTCACCAATCAAGGGTTTGATGTGGCATGGAAAAATTTAAGGGAAGCATATGATAATCCTCGTATGCTTGTCAATAATAGACTCAAAACACTTTTCGGGCTTCCTTTTCTTGATAAGGAAACCAGTGTTGGGTTGAAATCTTTACAGCGCGGTATTAATGATTGCCTTACAGCTATGTCTACTTATGACATTTCGACAAATAGCTGGGATCCGATATTAATGTTTTTATGTATTCAACGGTTACCGACCAATACTGTTAATCTTTGGGAGCAGAGTATAAAAGACAAGTCGGCCTTGTCTCTCTGGAAAGATATGGATCAATTTCTGAGGAAAGATCACAAACATTGGACTGTCTTCGGGACTTGAGAAGTTCAGAACCTCCCAAACGGTCGACAGATCATAAAGTTAAAGCGCATCATACAAATGCTGCTTCCTCTTCTTCTTCGAATGCAAATTGCATTTTGTGCAAAAACCAGGTGCATTTCTTACGATCTTGTCATCGTTTTAAAAGTCTATCTGTTTCCGACAGATATTCTACCGTGAAAAAGTTTCATTGTTGTCTCAATTGCCTATCAAGGACACATGAAGCGAAAAATTGTAGTAGCACACATAATTGTTCGATTTGTAATAAACGTCATCATACAATGCTACATCGTGAGTTGCCACAGTCTGACAGCTCAGCTAGGGAAAACAACAAATCAAATTTCGGTGCGAATTCGGCTACGACCTCTCGACTGACCAACGCCTTACCTACGAATTCTCTCCCCTGTACTTCAAATGGTCATAATAGTGCTCCTTCAAATCGCCAGGTATTTCATACCTCGGAAAATAGGACCGTGCTTTTAGGGACAGCAATGGTGAATCTCGTTCATCAGGGTATTACGTACCCAGCCCGGGCACTTATTGACCCGGCTTCTGAAGCGTGGTTTATTTCTGAACGGCTTCAAAACTTTCGACGCATTCTACGAATGCTCAAATTTCAGGTGTGAATCAGGCTGTCTCTGCTACTTCACGGAAAATTTGTCCTATTAAAATTGCGTTTTACCAAATATTTCGGGTAACTTGCCATCCTTTATAGTTCCTTCGTTTATAGCAGACCTGTCGATCTGTTATTAAGTGCTGACTTGTATCCGAAAATTTTGTTAGGAGAAATTCGTCGAGATCTTTTGGGTTCATTATTACCTCAAAATACGATATTTGGTTGAATTATTACTGGTCCAATATACAAACCCCAAGTTCAAGTCTATTTTACTAAGGTAGAATTTTCGGAGGAAGATTGCCTGAATAGAAATCTTCTTAGATTTTGGGAACTGGAGGAGAATCCTAAAAAGAAAATATTATCTACTTCTGATAAAATTTGTGAGGAGAATTATAAGAAAACTACGCGTCGCGATTCAGATGGTCGTTATATTGTGACCCTTCCTTTTAAAACTGAATTCCCTCAACATTTGAATTTAGGTATATCTCGTACGAATGTGCTGAAACAATTTTTACAGAACTGAAAATACCCTCCTACGAAAACCTGAAATTAAGGAAATGTATGATAGCGTCGTTAGGGAATATTTAGACCAAGATCATATGAAACTTGTTTCAACGCCACCCACAGCAACTACTTTTGCATGCTATCTACCTCATCACCCAGTCGTTAAACCCGAACGAAAGACAACAAAATTACGAGTCGTTTTCAATGCTTCGAATAAAACTTCGAACCTTACAGGCTGACTTAGTCCTCTTGATTTTAAGATGGAGACTTTTTAGATTTGTTTTCAATTGCGACATCACGCAGATGTATAGACAGATAAGGGTTGATTCTTCTCATACTCCATTTCAACGCATCTTGTTTAGAGATGCTCCGATGGAGGACGTTAAGGACTATGAGTTGCAAACAGTGACGTTTGGCGTTAATTGCGCTCCTTATCTTGCCATTAGGACATGGCTACAATTAGCGGACGATTCTGAAGCTGAATACCCTTTAGCATCACACATTTTACGAAAGTGTATGTACGTTGACGACGTTTTGACAGGGACTCACGACATTTCAACTGCTTTGATCGCTCGTGATCAACTTATAGCGGCTTTGTCTTCTGCTAAATTTGAACTACGGAAATGGACATCTAACGAACGGACAATTTTGGACAGATTTCCTCCTGATCATTTAGTCGACGCTAAACTTTTAACGTTTGTGGAATCTAGTAGTTCTAAGACTTTGGGCATTCAATGGAATGCTCAACTGGACTCCTTTTATTTTAGTATAAATCCTATTGCACATAAATCGAGCAATACTAAAAGGGAAGTTTTATCTACGATCGCGAAGTTATTTGACCCTGTAGGTTGGTTAGTTCCAGTTGTGGTTGTTGTAAAGAAGATTATGCAAAAAGTTTGGTTGGATAATATCAACTGGGATGATTCTCTTCCACTTTCAACGGAAAGCGAGTGGCAAAAGTTTGTGACTTCATATCATGAAGTCAACAGTATACAAATTCCTCGCTGGGTTCATTATACACCTGCTTCGTCCGTTGAACGTCATGTCTTTTCCGATGCCTCGGAAAAGGCATACGCGGGGGTGATTTATATTCGCATCGAAACCTCCAACGGCGAAATTTATACCCACTTGTTATCTTGCAAGACGAAAGTGTCACCTATAAAATCGATTTCAATTCCGCGGCTTGAACTTTGCGGAGCAGTTTTGGCTTCAGAACTTTTGAAGACAGTGCTTAGCGAAATCGATATACGACTTAACCAGGTTTATTGTTGGACTGATTCTACGATAGTCCTTTCGTGGTTAAAAAAGGACCCTTGTTTTTGGACCACCTTCGTTAGTTGTGTAGAATTCAAAACAATGTAGGCAAGCATAATTGGTACCATGTTCGATCTGAGGACAATCCTGCCGATTTGTGTAGTCGTGGTGTCTCTTCTTCGGAGCTTGCAGATAATGACCTTTGGTGGCATGGGTCAAACTGGCTTCGTCAGAAAAAGTCAAAATGGAATATCACTGATCTCTCTACTCTTGATACTGATATTGAAGGTCATCGTGTAAAGACCCATGCTTCGTTCTTTACTGACTCAAAAGGAAAGGATATATATGTTGATATTCTTGATGATTTTTCTCGTCTTGATCGAGCGCTTCGCGTTTTTTCATACATTTTTCGTTTTTTCTATAATAGTCATCCAAATCATAAATCAGGTCGTCATTTATATAAGGATCATACTCTGTCTAGTTGTGAGATTAGAACAGCTAAATTACGTTTAGCCATCGTAGCTCAAAAGTATCATTTTGCGAATGAGTACAAATGTTTGATAGAGAAAAAACCGTTATGTTCGACAAGTTTTCTGATTCCTTTGAATCCATTTATTGATGAGGAGGGTGTTATAAGGTTAAATAGTCGGTTGGTTAAGTCCCCATCTTTATCTTATACTGAACAGCATCCAATTGTTTTACGAATATTCTAGCAGATTTACTCTACTTTTGACTGAATTTGTTCATCTAATTTCCATTCACGGTGGAAATAACTTAATGTTGCGAATACTTCGCATCGAATATTGGGTACCACGTTTAAAATCGAAAATTCGTGGAGTCATTGGTCGCTGCAAACGGTGCCTAATTGACCTACGTTAGTCAGATTATGGCGGCACTCCCCCTGAAAGAACTAATCTTGATAGGCCCTTTACTACAACTGGTGTTGACTTTGCAGGCCCTTTTGATATTAAGAGTTTTACTGGCAGGGCTTGCAAGATTACTAAAGGCTACGTTTGTATTTTTGTATGCTTTTCTACGAAAGCCATTCATTTAGAAGCGACTTCAGACTTATCTTCAGCTACATTTTTATCGGCGTTTCATCGATTTATATCGCGACGGGGATGTCCAAGTACTATTTTTTCCGATAATGGTACAAATTTTGTGGGCGCGTCACGTGAATTGGAAAAAGATTTTCGAAATTTTCTTCGGGAATGCCAGACCACCATATGTTCTACATATGGTATCCAACGTCTTACATGGCGATTCATCCCTGCAGGCGCTCCTCATATGGGTGGCCTATGGGAAGCCGGAGTAAAAAGTTTCAAGATTCATTTTCGAAAAGAAACGAAATCTTATAAATATACGTTTGAGGAACTTTCGACGGTTCTTACGAGAATAGAAGCATGCCTTAATTCGCGTCCGCTCTATCCTATGACCGATAATCCTCAGGAACCGGTTGCGTTGACCCCTGGTCATTTTTAATTGGCTCGCCAATACTTGCTCCCCCGGAACCAACAATTGACGAATCGCCTATAAGTTTATTAAATCGGTTTCGAAAAATGAAGGCAATTTTTCAGCATTTCTGCCAACGGTGGAAAAAGGAATATTTAATGACCTTGCAAAAACGTTTTAAATGGCAACATCCGAATCGTTATATTCAAGAAAATGAGTTAGTCGTAATTCGTCATGAACAATTACCTCCAACTTCGTGGAGATTAGGTAGTATCGTAAAATTTTACCCAGGTAGTGACGGACATGTAAGGGTGGTAGACGTGCGCACTGCGAATGGAATTGTAAGACGACACATAGCAAAGCTGGTCCTTTTGACCGCCTAATAATAGTAATTTTCTTCTTCGTCGTTAACCTACGTTATTTCTTAGAATTATGGACGCATTACCACATTTTTTTGATGATGCTATCTTGGACGATTATGAAGAAGTAATGCAAGTAACGGAATCATTACCGGCTGCAACCTCTATGGCTGCTCCTCTTGAAACTTTATCGACACCTACTCCCATAGATGAACCTGCTCCTGTTGGTGTGCCTCCTTCAACTTTTGCGCCTGAAACTATCGCAACACCAACTCCATCGCCGATCTCCGAACCTTTGCCAAAATCTTCGAAAATCGCGGGCTCGAATAGTAGAAATAAAATTGCAAAAATAACTGATTCAATTAATCGTCGTTGCAGAGTTTGTCCAAATAAACATCCTCTACGTTTCTGTCCGGTCTTCGGAAAGAAGAGTCACGAGCAAAATCTTCATATGGTAGTTCTTCACCACTACTGCTCTCGCTGTTTAGCTCACTGCCATATGGCTAAAGATTGTGCCTTTACGTGCCGAGAGTGTAAAGGGGACCATAACGTTCTTTTACATTCTTATCGGTCAAACACTTCTTAGAAACCTCTTAAATCCTCCGGATCTAAAAAGACACCTCTGCACGTACAGTTTCTCCCTCTGGTCAGTCAGACATCCATAAAAAAATTATATCTCTGCACACCCAAAACTCTATGTCCTCCGTTTGCCAACCGAGTCCACTACCAATAAGGCATGTGGTATCCTTTTCCCCCACTTTTATAGGAAGATTGTATCTGCCAAAAAATGTACAGGCAGCCTTGGATCCTCGTACAGGCAGCCTTGGATCCTTGTTGTAAGGTCAGCTATATATGCGAGTCCTTGGTTCATCAGCTCCGTGTACCAGTTTCGAAGGTGGATAATGACGAATATTGTCGTCTAACAATTGGCTCTTCCTATGACGCAAAAAAGACTATAAATTTTACGGCGAAGGTGTCAAGGATGAGGGGTATTCCAACTCCTACGGAATCCGTTCCTGATACTCTGAAGGAACAATTTGTTGGATTTCAACTGGCTGATCCAAATTTTAATCTCGCGGGGCGGGTTGGTTTGGTTTTAGGACTTGAACAAACCCCTCAAATTATACTCAATAATATATATTCGAGCCCGGGACTTCCATTGGCCCAACTAACCATCTTTGGCTGGATAATTTCTGGCCAATCCCCTCTATAAGGGTCAGGTCTCATGAACCTCTTAATGAAACTCCAGCTCTGCTGGTCAGGTCCCTTGGACCTCCTAATAAACCACTCCAGCTTTGCTGGTCAGGTCTCTTGTACCTCCTAATAAACATCTAGCTTGCTAGTCAGGTCCCATGGACCTCCTAATATATTTCCAGTTCTCTGGTCAGGTCTCCTGGACCTCTTAATAAACATCCAGCTTTGCTGGTCAGGTCTACCGGACCTCTTAATAAACTTTAATAATAAGCATTTTTTTTAAAAATAATAATAATAGTTATAATTATGAATTAATAAACAGAAAAGCTCACTTGAACCATACGTCTCTTTTCTTACATAAATTATGCTATATTATTTTTAAGTTTACTCTTAAGTTTGTTGCACCATATTTGGATGTTGCAAGGTGGCCGGCAATGTTTAAACACAAATACTTAATTTTGTATGTATTCTTCAATTTATAACATTTTTAAACGGTGACCCCTTTTTGGGTTAATAACTAGTTAAAATCTATTTAACTCCCCTTTTTAACATCTTTGTTAGGAGTTTTTACACAGATTCTAACTAGTAGAACCGTTAACGGTACTTGTAAACATTGTTTGTCACCCTCTTAAATCCTTAACTCATAATAATAAGTCTAGTCTCTTTTTGGCTTTCTGCGATATCACTACGATAAACTGGCGATTTTTTTTATTATCACTTTGTACAAAGGTAATATATTTAAATAAATAAATTTGAGAACTTTCATCTCATTTTTCATTATTCAATTATTCAAAATTTATGTTTTTTATTTATATATTTTCGCATTTGACGGCAAACACTATTACTATTTGCTTTGAAGAACTTGGAACAGCTTAGTGATTTCACCAATATATTCTCCCCCAAAATTTTCTATATCAGAAAATCAATATACAAGTTTTTTTAAATCACTAGGCCCTCGTTTCATAGTTGCTGGCAATTTTAGTGCCAGTCATACATTTTGGGGGTCACGGCTAATTTCCCCGAAGGATCTTTTTTTGTTCAACATAATTTCTAAAATAGGTATGGATGTGGTCTCAAGCGGAGAACCAACGTACTGTCCAACAGATAAACAAAAAATACCCAATTTAATCGATTTCGGATTAACGAAGAACATCGCAAAAGAACTTGTGCATGTAGAATCTTCATTGGAACTCTCATGTAAGCACACACGCGTTATTGTTACTATATCGAACCCCCAAGAAATTGTGTCCCCATCCGGTGATTTGACGCTTTTAAGTAATTTTGATTGGCTGAAATACAAAAAGTTTCTTAGTACCCATTGCACAGAAAACTTTCCGCTAAGAACACCAGATGATATTGTCCTCTCGATTGTTAACTTCGAACAAAATCTCAAACTAGCTGCGCAACTTGCTACAAAACCTCCTGGTCTCACCAGGTCTTATAGAACTACTTCTGTAGATGTTGAAAGGCTATTAGGTGAAAAAAGAAGAATTCAAAGAGAGTGGCAACTGCACAGATCTCCTCAATTTAAGCAACAATTGAAAGAGTGCACGAAAAAGCTACGGAAACTGCTTGAAACACAATGAAACGCTAAATTGAATAGATATCTTGAAAAACCGGATCCAACAAAAAAATCATTACGCTTTGTGACGTGCTACAAGAAATTTTAAAAGACCTGTTGTTTGTAAGCCTCCTCTAGGAACGGAAAGTGGAGAATGGGATAGAAATGACACAGAAAAAGAAAATCTCTTTGTGGAACATCTAAAAAAAGTTGTTACTCCAAATATGACCACTAGTTCTATTGATGAGTTGCCACCTGTTACTACACAGCATAGAGAAGTGTCACTTCGTTTTGAGATTCGAGAGGTCGAAAAGGCTATTGTTGATTTAAACCCCAAAAAACATCCGGTATCGATGTGATCAGTAATAAAATGCTTTTGGAGTCACCCCGAATAGCATTAAGAATAATTCTGTTTATTTTTAATACTATAATATGCCCTGAATATATTCCCCCAAAATGGAAAAATTCACACGTTACAATGATACCTAAACCAGGTAAAGATCACACAAAGGTCGATTCATATAGACCAATAAGTTTACTGACCAACTTGTAAAAATTATTCGAGAGAATTTTGGTAAACAAACTTATAATTCCATATCATCATATATCTACAGTTCGATGACGGCCAGAGGCTACGGAATTTGTGCAATTTAATTGGTTGTAAGTATGAAATGGGCAGGATTGGGTCACTGGTCGTGGCACCTCTCATACAAAAAAATTCTGGAGTGCTATGAACCGAACAGTCTTGAAACTTGCTGTGAGTTCATGAATGATATGTGTGATAAGTCCAGTGCGTTTAGCTTTCGGAATTACAATTAACAAAGCACATGGTGAATCATTAAGTGTCGCCGGATGGGAACTCCGAAAAATTTGATAATTTCCGGACCGAATCATAAAACTACCATATTGGATAGCAGCAAGCATCGAAGCACGACAGGGTACACTAGTTTATATAAAACACAACAGCCAACTAATTGTAATATCGGATGATATTTTTGTATGGGGACAAGGACCGACCGACTCTGACCACATTTAGTAGTCACTTATTTATTGCAAAAACTTATATAAATTGAACTTGCGAAAAATCTATGAAATATTGTTGTTCTATTTTTGGGCTTCAGCTTAAGGTACACCCACATAAACACATACACACCAAGTTTTACCGAGATATTTATGATAATCTGGATCTTAAGGCAATTTAAGGGTCTAACTATATGGGGGCTAGGTTTGAACATGAAACTATTTTCACCAAGTTCGATAGTGATCGTCTTTTGGCCGAAAAAATCTTATTCATCAAAGTTAATCAAAATATGTATATGTTTGAGACCTGTAGTTTGATGATAAAGTTTACATGGACACACAGACGGACGGCCATCGCTGGTGCAACTCAGAATCACTTTCGGTACATTAAAAGGTGGGGGTAGTTACAATATCAGCACAAACTCATTATATCCTGACCACAGGTATAGGGCACAAATGCAAATATAGTCAGATATTCACTTAATAAGAAAACCAGAGGTAAGCAATTGTTAAATGGTCCGATGATATCATACTCCACACGATAATTTTGTCACTATAATTGAACATATCCTAACTAAATACTTATATCATAATATAATCACTTAAATCTATCCAAATGATTTTTTTTTATTATCGGGAAGTTGCTATATATGGTATTTTTAATGTTAGTTTAACCTTGCAGGCATGATCTCTTCTTTTTAACTGCTTTTTTACGAGTACTTAAAGTGTGTAAATTTCGTTATAATTTTTATTATTAATACTAATCAGACATCTCCTATTTAAATCTAAAATTTATAAAAATTGCGGAATGACAGTTAAAACATTTCAAAAACATAAATTGAAAAGTTAGTTTTTTTTAAGTGTGCAAGTCTCCAGTCATTAAAAGATAAAAATAAATAACTGTTTAGACTATGTTAGCAAACAATCTAAAAAAAATAGGTACCCAACAGTTAAATACCTCAGAGGTATTTAAAAAAAACGGTATGTTGCCCAATGGCTACATTATAATATTTAAGTCTCATTAAGATAGACATTTCAACGAAAATGAAAATAATCTAATAATCTCTTCAAATATAATCGTTATATAGCGATTTAGCATCAGATTTTTTCAATATGTTTAAAAAGTATGTAAAAGGTTGTCGATTTATTGTGGCATATTTGCTCATAAAGCCCGCAATGACTTCCAAAGCCCAGGAGACAATCGCTATATAGACTATCCTGCAGGGAGGTGTCCATGTTACACTAAAATATTATGCATTTTTTTAATTTCCAATGCTGCTTTTTGTTAAATATATATTTAAATACCTTCATTGGTAAGTTGGCTTTTTGAGACATTTCCAATATGCTTTCCTCGCTAGGTGAATTGTTAATATCGAAATGCGCACGTAATATTTTCAGCTGCTCATCCGTAATACGCGTACGTGCACGCTTTTGGTTGTTGGTTAACTGTAATAATTTAAAGAAGAAAATATTTATAAATGGTTCGATAGAAGAAAAGTAGTATTTTATACTAAAATCCAGTAGTCGCAAATACAAAAATATTTTGATGAAATCTTGTATATAAGCTCTTCTCGGCCATAAGATGATCGATATGAGATTGACTTAAATTGCCATAAAACCCAAATTATCATTGCCAAGTTTTGATTATGTTCGTCCATTAATAAGTAGTTAAAAATAAACCCCGTAGGTATTAGTCATAGTCCCCATATAATGACGCTTCCCGATCTTCACTTTAATCTATCAAAAAACAATAATAGTGCGTAGATTTTTCTCAAATTTAGTTAATATATGGTTTTGAAAAAAGTAATAAATTTTACTTAATGTAGCCATGATTGGTCCATTTTTGGCCTAGTTCAAATAAAAACAAGTAAGAAAATTATAGTCGGTCTAGACCGACTATACGATACCCTATACCATGCGTTTAGAGACCCTATCTCTAAGGGCCAAATAACTGGATAAAGAAAATAAGCATAAACCAAATTTGAGTGGGATTTTTATTATTTTTTTTTGGCTGCAGATACGAAAAAGTTCATATCGGATGCTATATCTATATGGGGACTAGGGCCAAAAATGGACCGATCCTGACCATGTTTGGTAAAGTCTCTTGTATTTTGCAAAAATATATACAAACAAAATTTGAGAAGAATCAGTGCAATATTTTTGTTTTTTGATAGATTTAAGTGAAGATCGGGAAGCAGCTCTATACGGGGCCTACGACCAAAGTGATCATTTTTGGACTACTCATTAATGGATGTAATAAACGCATACAAACCCAATTTGACTAAGATCTATATGACAATTTGGATCTTATGGCAATTTATGTCGATTACATAGGGGTCATTTGTATGGGGGCTAGGTCTGAACATGGACTGATTCACATCAATTTCAATAGCGTTCGTCCTATGGCCGACAGATACTTTTATATCCAATTTCGTCAAAGTATATTGATATTTGCGACCTGCAGTTTGATTACAAGGTTTACATGGACACATAGACGGACGGGCGGACGGACATCGTTAAATCGAATCAGATACTGATTCTCATTCGACCGGTATAATAAAAGATGAGTCTAGGTCAAATATTTTTGGTTGTTACAAACAGCAGCACAAAGTCATTATACCCAAACCACATAGTGGTATAGGGTGTAAAGAGTATCTGACATGAACTTTTTCATAACTACGGTCATAAATTAGTAACAATGCCACTTAAATTTTGTTTACTCTATATCCAATTATGACCTCAGTATAACCGAGTATAACTTCCCTTTTTAGAAAAATAAACAGTTTATATAAATACAATTTACTTACAAGGAAGCTAATCTGTTAGCAACCATCAGATCGCTCTAAAACAAGGATATATTAAGAAGGACGGAGGAATAACAGACCCTTTTTTAGCTGTAAAATCTCATATTTAGTGGAAAAAGGGTTTCAAAAACGCATTGTTTTATATTTCTTAGTTTGTTTCATATTTGCTTTATTGTAAATATGCACGAATTTGGTATCACATGATCAGTAGTTTGAATACCTCTCTATCCAAATAAAACCCATAAATGAACTTGTTTAATTTTGTGTGCTATATGAAAAAACCCTATATTTTCCGTGGTTTTGTGCAAACGAATTGTTCTAAAATTAATATATATTAGTCCCAAAAATGATACATTATTTTTCTCTTTTCGACATTACCGCTAGTTTCAGTAGTAGCTCAATTTTTTAGAAGCAATCTCTTTTGCGGTTGAGTGGCATCTCCGGAACCAAAACATAGGTGACAAGGGTATAACTGTTTTTGTTTTAGAGACAACATTAATGTTGTATATTAGACTGGTCGCAAAAAATTTTTTTCTTTTATTGACATATATGCGCTGTCTAAAATATGAGGTTTGCTGCCATAAATGCGGTGTCCATTTTTTAGCTCGATCCGACGGTGTCTTCTGGTGCCTAGTAGGGCCCATAGTACCCGAAGTGTGTTTATATGGAGAAAATATGACTTATTTTATATTTTACGTAAATTTCTTTCTACAGTTTATTTTTTTTCGATAAGTTGTTATATGAATCGATTTCTTTATTTAACTATTTAATTGTCATTTCTAAAAGCTATATAACTAAAAAATCTAATAAAAACTCGCCAAGAAATAGCAGATGTCCCAGACCACTTTTGTGCCAAAAAACGCTAGGTCATGAAATTTGATGGTACTTTTTTCAACTTTGGGAAATTTTGAAAGGATAAAATTCCTTTATTGATATACGTTAAAGCAGTATGTTTAATCAAAAATAAAAACACCTCTTCAGTTCAAAATGATTATTTATTAAATTATAGCTTTAGATTATTTAATTAACATGTGTATACTTAGATTATATTTTTAACTAGCTGTTTTTACCCGGTCTTGCCCGGGAGGCAAACGTCTTTGATTTGAAAATTGGTTTACTATGCTTACCAGGCGCTGAGTACTTTCTCCCCAAAAATTTGTATGGGATTGGGGAATTTGTTCATGATGAAAATAATTCCCCAATGTTTACGTTTTTTGGGGAGTAAATTCATTTTTTATTTAAAATTCAAATTTTTTGATTTTTTAATTTAGAAGTTATTTTAAAATACGCTACTGCAAAAATACTTCAAATATAAGCTACGAAATCGCTTGAAGTTTATTTATTGTATTGTAAACATCAAATATAACGGAATCGTTTGCAAATTAAAGGAATCAGAAGTTTTAAAAATTGAATTAATTCATTCAAATTTATAGAAGTTTCAAATATGGAAAATGAATGCGAGTTTAAAATTGTGCCGCAAAGTTGCTTTAAGCAACTGCTTATAGTAGATATGTATATGTTTGGCCTATTTTGATCAACAGGTAATTATTGCGCATACGTAGATAAAATTTATCGTGAGACTTTTCACTGAGCTGTGTTCCGCGAGCGAGTCGCGTCCGCGTCCGCGCGTTTGGCAGCTACATCCGTGCTGCCGCGCAGTTAGCGTCAACTTATTTTAATCGCCAAAATATATATTTAGGATCATTCCGATATTTTAGCTGAGCTTTGTTCACGAGCGCGTGGCGTCCGCGTCCGCGAGCCGCTTCCGCACGTTTGGCAGCCAACACCAGTGCTGTCGCGCAGTTGTTGCCAACTTATTGTGTGACGGTGATCTGTTTTGCGCTTTACTGTAACAAAAGAATTTCTGTTACAAGCAGAATAAGAAAGAAGAAAAAAATAATAACCTTGATCTTGAAATTATTTTCAAGTTCAAGTATGTACATATAAACAACACCTTATATGGTAATATGTTGATGGCATTTTTTTTTGGCAAACTGATTTATGGCGTTTCTTTCTCTTCATTGTGTTGTATGAAATCATGAACACATTCATATGCAATCATGCTGGTCAAACCACGTATTTTCTTGTATTTATCTCACTTGCTCTCATAGTCATATATGAGTGGGAGTGTTATAAATACTAGAGAATATTATGAATGCATATGAATGTTCTCAATGAATTGGTGGTGATTTTGTTTTTTTAATAAACAGGTTTTTATCTGGACATGAATGAATGAAGATGAGAAGGTTAAATGTAGTAAAGTTAAATTTAAATCGAGGAGTTGAATTATGTTTATTGTGAAGAACGGTTGAGGAAAAACCCTCTTAAAATTAAAAATGTAGTTTAGGAAATTAAAATTAAATTAAAGTAAAATTAAGAAAAGTAAAGTTTAAGTGAAGTTAAAATAAAGTTAAATTAAAATTAAAATTAATGTTAAGTTTAATAAATTTAAAAAAAAAAAAACAATAGACAAAATAAGACAAACAACGCGTGCAAGAACAATAAGAAAAATATAAAGAAAAATAATTGTAATCAAATTGAAAAATTACAAACAACAAAAAAATGTTTAGAAATAAACTTATTAGAAAATTAATTAATTAGATTTGATTTGAAAAATAATTTTAAAGAATTATAAAACAAAATATTTATTTCGTTGTGTGTGTTAAAATATAATATAAAATATAAAGCTGACAAACAATTCCAACCTCAAAAGGAAAAGTTTTGTTAAACTCTTAAACAATAGAAACACAAACGAAAATGGTTTCCTATTATAATACGTTGTCACAAAAACATAGTGCCGCCAATTTGGCATATTCAGCGGGTCAGCCATGACAATGGACTGCCAATTATCATACACCTCCTAAACATCAATATCTGGGAGATATGGATTCTCCACATGCTGCCGCACATCATCCAATGTATTACAATCATTATGCCATGTTTCATTCAGCAACTTCATCGGTACCTCATCAACACCAGCAATAAGGCGGTAAAGTTTTTTTTAATACAAATAATTTTCCAAATTAAAATTTTTACACACATATAAATATTTTTTATGTTTAAACTTTTCCTTATTAAATTTAAGAATGTTACTAGATTAATAAAATTTTGCTATATATAAAATTTGGTTAAAATATAAAATTTTTACTAACTATAAAATTTTCGATTATAAAAATTTTCTTTTATTGTAAAATTAAACTAAAATAAAATATTTCGAAATGTGAATTTTTCTAAATGTAAAATTGTCTAATTATAAAGTTTAAACAAAAATTTTTCTAATGCTAAAATTAAGCTAAAATTAAATAGTGCTAAAATCCAATTGTGCTTAAATTAAATAGTGCTAAAATTCAAAAGGCTAAAAATTAAAATTTTTTCTACTCTTAAAAAAAAAAAATTTTCCTAAATTTAAAATTTCCCTAAATTTAAAATTTTCCTAAAACAGAATTTTGCTAAAATTTAAAAATTCTTCTAAAATTAAAATTGAGCTATATTTAAAAATTTTCCTAAAATTAAAATTTCCCTAAAATTAAAATTTTGCTAAGAAATAAAATTTTGCTAAACTGAAAATTTTTCTAAAAAGTAAAATTTTGCTAAAATATAAAAAAAAATTAAATAAGTTTTGCCAAACTTAATTTAAAATAACCTTAAAATGAAGGTTCAATAAAACTTGTTAAACCAATGTAGAAAGCCGAACCAAACCATAATCTTTTCATTGCAGTGGGTTACCTCCAATTAAGATGGAGTCGAGGTAACATGGTAGGGAGGGCAAAAGGGGCAGAACACCTCGTCCCCAATCCCAAGGTAAGTATGGCCATCCGTCCCATTTAGCGTCCGATTTTTTGACAGTTGTTTTTTTTTAATCGCACGTGAAAATCTGTAGTGCGGTTTCCCTGGGCCTGAGCAAGACCCCACCCATCCGGCGAGCTAGGCCCCACGCCAGCACGTGCGACCAGCAAAGAACCAGGGAAACGGAAGCGGATCTTCCAACAAACGCCGCACCATTACAGAAATGGCGCCCAACGTGGGGCCGATAAGTGATAATTTCGATAACCACGTTGCTAACACCAACGTGGGGCCCGAAACAATAGTCCATTTTTTTTATTACTTAAATTTTGTTTTTGCCTAAATAGGAACTTTAAATTATTTTAATTTTAACATTTGTGCACCGGGAAAGCACCAATTGTTCCTAATTCATAATTTTTTATATGTGTCCTAAGTTTCATTCCAGTATTTCCACTTCTGGAATTTCAATTAAATATGTGTTAATCACTATTTAAATTGACCGAATTGGAAACTGATTTTGAGATTTAGTCCACACTTCAACAATTTTATTTAACTTTTGTGATTTCTAATTTGCTTTGGTCAGTAAAAATTATTTGTGGAATACAGGAACTTCGTTCTAAATGAACCGGTCCCCTGTCCAAAATTATTTTTATAGTACCGAAATAGTAGCAAACTCTCGGAAAAAATATTGAAGTCTCAAACTTAAAATTTTTAATGCTATTGAAATTGGTGAGAATCGGTCCATGTTCAGACCTAGCCCCCATACAAATTACCCATATGAAATCGACATAAATTGCCATAAGATCCAAATTGTCATATAGATCTTACTCAAATTGGGTTTGTATGCGTTAATTACATCCATTAATGAGTAGTCCAAAAATGATCCCTTTGACCCCATATAGAGCTGCTTCCCGATCTTCACTTAAATCTATTAAAAAACAAAAATATTGCACTGATTCTTCTCAAATTTTGTTTGTATATATTTTTGCAAAATACAAGAGACTTTGCCAAACATGATCAGGATCGGTCCATTTTTGGACCAAGTCCCTATATATATAGAGCATCCGATATGAACTTTTTCATATCTGCAGCCAAAAAAATTCATAAAAATCCCACTCAAATTTGGTTTTTGCTTATTTTCTATGTCCAGTTAGTTGGGCCTAAGAGATAGGGTCTCTAAACGCATGGTATAGGGTATCGTATTGTCGGTCTAGACCGACTATAATTTTCTTACTTGTTTAATGATTGGTTTGGTTTTGATTACTACATTGGGGATACATTTATGGTAAAATAAAATGTAAAATATTTAAACTTTTTGCGTGGGTTCGATTTGAATCTAATTTAAATTTTAGAACCCGATTTAGTTTTCCACAATCTTATTTTTTGATATTGATTTAAATTTAATTCCTTATGAAATTGTTGACATTAAGCTTATCTTCATTCATTCATTATCTCATAACATAGCCTAACACCATTTTAGAGATAGACATGTATTACGCCCTTTGCCAACAACACCTCTGTTTAAAGCCTTTTTGTTTATGATAAGAAAGTTCAAAACACCGGTTTTAATTTAGTAAGGTCCCCCAAAACCTCTGCGTCTATGTCCATTGTTTAACGAGAGAACTTAAATCACCGAATTTTGAAAAGAACAAAAATCGCTGGTTTAAGGTCTCTGTTAGATATAAGAATCCAATACACTGAATTTTTAAAAAAATAACCAAAAATCTCTGTGTTGGAATCTTTTCCGTTGAACGATGGATATCGAACCATGTTTTGAAAAACCCCAACAGCGTAAACTGTTGTTTTGATTTCTTTTATATATGCATAAGACTTAACTCAAGGCAAAGTTTTCAAAATGGCCAACCTTAAAACCCATCGAACCGTTTTCAGTTGATTTTTCCTTTCATGGAAATCAAAACCATCTGTTTTGTGACGGTGATCTGTTTTGCGCTTTACTGTAACAAAAGAATTTCTGTTACTAGCAGAATAAGAAAGAAGAAAAAAATAATAACCTTGATCTTGAAATTATTTTCAAGTTCAAGTATGTACATATAAACAACACCTTATATGGTAATATGTTGATGGCATTTTTTTTTGGCAAACTGATTTATGGCGTTTCTTTCTCTTCATTGTGTTGTATGAAATCATGAACACATTCATATGCAATCATGCTGGTCAAACCACGTATTTTCTTGTATTTATCTCACTTGCTCTCATAGTCATATATGAGTGGGAGTGTTATAAATACTAGAGAATATTATGAATGCATATGAATGTTCTCAATGAATTGGTGGTGATTTTGTTTTTTTAATAAACAGGTTTTTATCTGGACATGAATGAATGAAGATGAGAAGGTTAAATGTAGTAAAGTTAAATTTAAATCGAGGAGTTGAATTATGTTTATTGTGAAGAACGGTTGAGGAAAAACCCTCTTAAAATTAAAAATGTAGTTTAGGAAATTAAAATTAAATTAAAGTAAAATTAAGAAAAGTAAAGTTTAAGTGAAGTTAAAATAAAGTTAAATTAAAATTAAAATTAATGTTAAGTTTAATAAATTTAAAAAAAAAAAACAATAGACAAAATAAGACAAACAACGCGTGCAAGAACAATAAGAAAAATATAAAGAAAAATAATTGTAATCAAATTGAAAAATTACAAACAAAAAAAAAAAATGTTTAGAAATAAACTTATTAGAAAATTAATTAATTAGATTTGATTTGAAAAATAATTTTAAAGAATTATAAAACAAAATATTTATTTCGTTGTGTGTGTTAAAATATAATATAAAATATAAAGCTGACAAACAATTCTAACCTCAAAAGGAAAAGTTTTGTTAAACTCTTAAACAATAGAAACACAAACGAAAATGGTTTCCTATTATAATACGTTGTCACAAAAACATAGTGCCGCCAATTTGGCATATTCAGCGGGTCAGCCATGACAATAGACTGCCAATTATCATACACCTCCTAACCATCAATATCTGGGAGATATGGATTCTCCACATGCTGCCGCACATCATCCAATGTATTACAATCATTATGCCATGTTTCATTCAGCAACTTCATCGGTACCTCATCAACACCAGCAATAAGGCGGTAAAGTTTTTTTTAATACAAATAATTTTCCAAATTAAAATTTTTACACACATATAAATATTTTTTATGTTTAAACTTTTCCTTATTAAATTTAAGAATGTTACTAGATTAATAAAATTTTGCTATATATAAAATTTGGTTAAAATATAAAATTTTTACTAACTATAAAATTTTCGATTATAAAAATTTTCTTTTATTGTAAAATTAAACTAAAATAAAATATTTCGAAATGTGAATTTTTCTAAATGTAAAATTGTCTAATTATAAAGTTTAAACAAAAATTTTTCTAATGCTAAAATTAAGCTAAAATTAAATAGTGCTAAAATCCAATTGTGCTTAAATTAAATAGTGCTAAAATTCAAAAGGCTAAAAATTAAAATTTTTTCAACTCTTAAAAAAAAAAATTTTCCTATATTTAAAATTTCCCTAAATTTAAAATTTTCCTAAAACAGAATTTTGCTAAAATTTAAAAATTCTTCTAAAATTAAAATTGAGCTATATTTAAAAATTTTCCTAAAATTAAAATTTCCCTAAAATTAAAATTTTGCTAAGAAATAAAATTTTGCTAAACTGAAAATTTTTCTAAAAAGTAAAATTTTGCTAAAATATAAAAAAAATTAAATAAGTTTTGCTAACCTTAAAATGAAGGTTCAATAAAACTTGTTAAACCAATGTAGAAAGCCGAACCAAACCATAATCTTTTCATTGCAGTGGGTTACCTCCAATTAAGATGGAGTCGAGGTAACATGGTAGCGAGGGCAAAAGGGGCAGAACACCTCGTCCCCAATCCCAAGGTAAGTATGGCCATCCGTCCCATTTAGCGTCCGATTTTTTGACAGTTGTTTTTTTTTAATCGCACGTGAAAATCTGTAGTGCGGTTTCCCTGGGCCTGAGCAAGACCCCACCCATCCGGCGAGCTAGGCCCCACGCCAGCACGTGCGACCAGCAAAGGCTCAGGGAAACGGAAGCGGAACTTCCACCAACGCCGCACCATTACAATTTTAATTGCCAAATTATATTTTTCAGATCATTCCGATATTTTAGCTAAGCTCTATTCCGCGAGCGCGTCGCATCGCGTCCGCGAGCCGCTTCCGCGCGTTTGGCACCCACACCCGGGCTGCCGCGCAGTTGTCGTCAACTTGTTTTAATCGCCAAAATATATTTTTCAGATCATTCCGATATTTTAGCTAAGCTGTGTTCCGCGACCGCATCGCGTCCGCGCCCCGATTCCGCCCACCTAAATGATGCTATTGAAAAGAATACAGATATTAAATAAATTTGTTGTAGGACAGATATTGAGAGCAGTATGGGGAATTTAATCATTTCTTTCGGGGACGTTTTTTTAAATTTGGGGAATTAGTTCACCATGAAGTTGTTCCCCAATTTTTTGGGGAATAAGTTAAATTTTTTTGGGATTTATTCATTGGGAACTAAGTACTCGGCGCCTGCCTACCATTACAACTAGATATGTTTATGCATGGTATATTTTGAGTGTATGGTGTCTAAAAGTTATGAATTTTAGTTATTCTAGAGCTTTGTGATATACAACATTTCTGGTTTTTCCTTCTGGTGCATATACGAAATATTATATTATAGGCGACATAAAATTGTCTATGAGAAACACAGTCGTTTAAGGAGTTTCAGTTTCCCTGGATTCAGCTAGTCTTAGCCGCTGGATTTCTACACGCACTTGAGTAGATTCAGGCTTGCTGAGCTGCGTTCCGCGAGCGCGTCGAAACGATGCTATTGAAAAGAATACAGATTTTAAATGTGTATATTGAGTGACAGATATTGAGATCAGTATGCAAATTTTCACTTAAATGTATAGCAAAATTCATGAAATAAAAACATGAAAAAATTTTAGAACGAATTTGGGGAGTAAGTTCATTTTTTTACTTCGTTTAAAAAAAAAATTGGGAATTTGTTTGTTAGATTTATCGTCATTTTTCAGACATATTGCAATTACTACTGTAATTAATATGCAATTTTTAATTTTGTTTAAATGGTGCGTGGTAAAGAAGAAGAGAGCATATATTTCAAAAATTCATAACTGCACTGTATTCTTAATCGGACCGGTTTCTGGCATTTCAGCCTTCATCAGCGATTTATTGAACATTGTGATAATTGTTATGTTTTTTAATTGAATAGACTGTTTCTATATGAAAATTTTTTCTACTTAGGGCGGCCGTGAGGTTTTGAAACGTGAACCTTCACATACACTCGTACTTGCACTTTTTGGTCAGCGCTTTAACACACTCACCTAAAGTCAGTCCTACGAGCAGTGTGGTTAGTTTTCAGTTTTCGTACCATACAGCTTTACTTTGTATTAATTTCAGAATTTGTTGATTTCTTTTGGGGACCTTTTTTAAATTTGGGAACTTTGTTCATCGTGAAGCTATTCCCGTGTGTACCAAATTTCAGAGAAATCCATTGAAAAATACAAATTTGTATAGCGAACAAATGTACTAAAAAACAGAAAATTAGTTTTATAAAAAAGTGGGCGTTAAGGTAGGCGTGGCCAGAAAGATATAAAATCTAACCTTCGCTAGAGTATAGGGATCACGTATACCAAATTTCAGAGAGAGGCGTTGAAAAATAAAAGTTTGTAAACAGTCAAACAAAGAACAAATAAAAGGGGGAAAAAATTTATATACAAAAAGTAGGCCCAAAATTAGGCGTGGCTGGTAAAAAGCATATGGCGAGCTAGCCTGGAGTACAGAGATTGTGTGTACAAAATTTCAGAGAAATCCGTTGAAAAATAAAAATTTATATAGCGAACATATATACCAAAAAATACAAAATGAACTGTAAACAAAAGGTGGGCGTAAAAGTAGGCGTGGCTGTAAGGAATGATATGGAGACCTTGCCTGGAGTACAGAGATCATGCGTACCAAATTTTAGAGAAATCCAAAAAACAGAAAATGGATTGTACACAAAAACCGCGCGTAAGTAGACGTGGCCGGTAAGAATGATATGGCGACGTTTCCTGGAGAACGGAGATATTGTGTACCAAGTTTTAGAGAAATCCTTTGAAAAATAAAAATTTTTTAGTATTTTTTTATATAAGCTGCTTGGTCGTAGTTTATTAAAACACAGTTTTATATTTTCGCCAACGTTTCGTCAAACAGTTGTTGACATCTCAGGGCTATTTTTTTATATTATAATACAAATATACAATAAGTAAAACAATAGAAATTTACACACTTAAAGATATTTTACCTTAAACTATTTTTCTACGTCAATTCTAAGGTTCTAATAAAGCGTTGTAAGCCGCGCTTATGTTGTCAAAATCTTCTTTTTTGTTTACTGTTTTGCTTTGGTACATTTTTATGTAGAGGCTTTCTAATGTCAATCGTTTGTTTTGTTTAGTTTCTTTGTCTAAAATTTTTGTTGTTGTAAAGTCAGCTGTGTGGTTTTTATCTATCATGTGTTGTGCCAAAGCTGTGTTTGGTTTCTTTTGTTCTATTGTTTTTGCATGTTCTTTTAATCTTGTTTCTAAATGTCGTTTTGTTGTCCCTATGTAGATGTCGTTGCAGGTTTCGTTTTCGTTTCCATTGCACTGTATTTGGTAAATTACGTTACATCGTCTTTCTTTTTCTATTTTGCTTTTTGTATTTGAAAATAAGTCATTTGTTGTTTTATTTGGTTTCAGTGCTATGTTTGTCGTTTGTCCAATGCTTGCGTGAAGTGTTCGTTTGTCAGTGATGTTTTTTATATAGGCGATGCTGCTGTAATATGTGTTTTTTCATCGGTTTCTTTTGGTTGGTTTCTATTTGTTGGTCTTATTATTTTATTTGTTAATGTTTTAATTATGTTATTTGGGAAGCAGTTTTGTCTCAGGATGTGTTTAATTTTAGTAACGTTTGTTCTGTGGAATTCTTGGTCGCTAATTTTTAAGACTTTGTCCATTAGATTTTTCGCGGTGTTCATAATTTGGTAGCGGGGGTGGTTCAACTGAAAGTTAATTAGTCTGCCTGATGAGTTTGGTTTTGTGTGCCAATCAATCTTGAATTTTAAGTTGGTTCTATGGATTTTTGTGTCCAAAAAGTTTATTTGTCCCTCTTCCTCTATTTCTAGAGTGAATTTTATTCTTGTGTGGTAATTGTTAAGTTCGTCGAGAATTTCGATTTGGTCAGTTGTTTTTATTACGGCAAAGAGGTCATCAACATATTTAGTTATAAATGGTATTTTAATGTTCTTTGTCTGAAGAATTTTTAATTTTTCATCTAATAAATTGTCTAAAACTATATTGGCTATTGTTGGAGAGAGCGGGTTTCCCATGGGCATGCCATACGTCTGTATATATATATTTGATCTTTTTCTTTGAAGTAGTTATTGTCTTTGAGACAGAAGTTTAGCATAGTGAGGAACTGTGTTTTGTTAATAGTTGTATGTTTTTGTATCTCTGTCCATTTATTTATTATGATCCTTATTGCCGTATTAAGTGGAATATTTGTGAATATGGAGACGACGTCAAATGAAACCATTATTTCGTCTGGACCTGGTTTAATTGCGCTGAGCTTGTCTTTTAGTTCTAGTGAGTTTGTTATATTATATTTATTTGATACTAAGTTTTTTAGTATTGGACCTAAAAATTTTGACATTTGGTAACAAGGTACCTCGCATGAGGATGCGATTGGTCTTAGTGGCATGTCCGATTTATGGATTTTAGGGAGGCCGTACAGACGAGGGGGTTTGCTGCTGAACAGTATAGTAAGTGTTTTTGTCTTGTATCTATTGATTTTTGGTTGTGTAATTCGTTTGTTATTTTGTTGTTTTTCCTTGTCAGTTGTTCTGTAGGGTCAGTTCTTGAAGACCTGTATGTGTTTTTGTCTTCTAATAATCTTTCCATCTTGTTGTCGTACTCTTCTTTCGTCATGATTACTGTTTTGTTACCTTTGTCTGCTTCGTCTATTAGTATTTTTCTTCTGTGTTTTTTGATGAAATTTTGGGTCGTCTTATAAACTTTCATTATAAAGTTGTCGGTTGTATTTGTATTGTTTAGTCTCTTTTGTGCTAGTAGTTTGTTTGCAAATTTCGATCTTATTATGTCTCTTTCATTTTCCTCCTTAATATTATAAATAATTTGTTCGAAGTTTGCTATTAGATGTATCGGTTTCATAAATTCATTTGTTGATGGTAGTGCAAATTTTCTCCCTAATGATATTATCCATTCGCACTCTTTCGGGAACACTATGTTTGTTTTATTAACGACGCATTCTTGGTTTATAATTATTCCAAATTGTTTGAATTTTGTATAAAAAGTGGGCGTAAAAGTAGGCGTGGCCGGTAAGAATCATATGGCGACATTTCCTGGAGTACGGAGATCGTGTGTACTCAATTTCAGAGAAATCCGTTGAAAAATAAAAATTTGTATTGCGGTCAAACAAACAAAGAAACTAAATAACAGAAAATGAAATTTATATATATGGATGGGATGGCTATGCCACCTCCATTTTAAATTAGAATGATCTTGTCATTCTGATCGCTAATACATATAGATGATTTTTTTAAACTACTAGCTGTTTTTACCCGGTCTTGCCCGGTATTCAAATGCCTTTGACTTGAAAAATGGTTCATTATGCTTGCCAGGCGCTGAGTACTTGGTCCCCAATGAACAAATTTTCCAAAAAGTTGAACTATATCCCCAAAATTTGTATGAGATTGGTAAATTTGTTATGATGAAGAAATGTTTACGTTTTTTAGGGTGTAAATTCATTTTTTATTTCAATTTAAAATTTTTTTATATTTTAATTTTGAAGTTTTTTATAAGACGCTACAGCAAAAATGCTCAAATATAAGCTGCGAAACCGCATTATCTTTTTTTTAAGTTTGTTTATTTTGTTAAATTAAAGGAATCGAAAATTTTAAAAATTGAATTGCTTCATTCAATAAGTGATCATCATTGAGCAGAGACGTCAAATTCATAGAACTTTCAAAAATGGAAAATGAATGCGACGTTTAAAATTGTGCCGCAAGGTTGCTTTAGGCAACTGCTTATAGTATGTATATAGTATTTATTGCACATACATACGTAGATAAAATTTATCTTAAGACTTCTCACGGGCTGTGTTCCGCGAGTAAGTCGCGTCTGCGTCCGCACGTTTGGCTACACCCGTACTGCCGCGCAGTTGTCGCTAACTATACGACAAAATATACTTTTCAGATCATTTCTATATTTTAGATGAGTTGTGTTCCGAGAGCCGGTAGCCACACCACTGCTGCCGCGCAGTTGTTGACAACTTATTGTAATTGCCAAATTATATTTTTCAGATAATTCCATTATTTTAGCTAAGCTGTGTTCCGTGAGCGCGTCGGGTCGCGTCCGCGTCCGCGCGCCACTTCCGCGCGTTTGGCAGACAAACCAGTGCTGCCGCGGAGTTGTTGTCAACTTATTTTAATTGCCAAATTATATTTTTCAGATCATTCCGATATTTCAGCTAAGCTGTGTTCAACGAGCGCTTCGCGTCCGCGCGCTGCTTCCAATCGCCACTACCGCGCGCCACTTCTGCGCACCGAAATGATACTATTGAAAAGAATAAAGGTTTTAAATAGGTTTACTGCAGGAAAGATATTGAGAGCAGTATGGAGAATTTGTTCATTTCTTTTGGGGACCTTTTTTTAAAAATTTGGGGATTTGTTCATTGTGAAGTTATTCCCCAATTTTTCGGGAATTTGCTCATTGGGGACTAAGTGCTCAGTGCCTGCTTACCATTAAAACTAACTATGTTTATGGATTATTTTGAGTGTATGATGTCTAGAAGTTATGAATTTTATTTATTATTTGGGATATACAACATTTCTAGTTTTTCCTTCTGGTGCATATACCAAACAATTGTCCTGGCTCCCAACTCTGGAGCAGGCGACATATAACTGTCTATGAGAAAAACAGGGAGATTCTAAGTTGATACCTGCTACCGTTAGAGATTGTCCTCTTATGTACATTATGTTAGGAAAAATTTTTTGTACTATCTCTTGCAATGAATGAACCAACTTACAAAAGTTTTCTGGTAGGGATATTACAGTCATTTCAGGAGTTTCACATTCCCTGGAGTCAGCTTGTCTTATCCGTTGGGCCTCAAGACATTGTTGAGTCATTTCAGGAGTTTCAGATTCCCTGGACTCAGCTTCACTTATCCGTTGGCCTGAAGACGTTGTTGAGTCGTTTCAGGAGTTTCAGATTCCCTGGATTCAGCTTATATTATCGGTTGGGCCTCAAGATGTTTTTGAGTCGTTTCAGGAGTTTCACATTCCCTCGACTCAGCTTGTCTTATCCGCTGGATTTCTAGATGCACTTGAGTAGATTCAGGCATTTCCACTTCTCTTAACAAAGCTTGCCTTGATCTTTAGGCTTTAAGGCGTTATTGGGTTTGCTCAGGTGTTTCGGCATTTTTCGACTCAGATTGAGGCTCGATACGAATTTGGGTCTGAACGGGTTCTCTAGAGTTCTGTTTAGTCCAAGGCTTTTTGCATTACAGGTAGTCCGGCCTATACGCTATGCCTTCATGTGCAAGTCACAATTGCAAATAGATAGTTTTCCACTTTTACATCTCATTTATATAGTGAAAAAGATGAGATGGAAATATTTGCTTTCCAATGTAGCCAAAAGGCGAGATGGGAATAAATTTAATATTTTGTTTTCCAATGTAGCTAAAAAGGCGAGATGGAAATATTTGTATGAATTAACCTCATCGAAGTAATCCTACAGTGGTAGTCAACTTGTATCTGTTCAATCATGAAATAAATCTGCTCTAATTTTGGGGTGTTACAAATCATATAGTAAAAAAGGCAAGACGGGAATATTTGTAATATTTTGATTTACAATATTTATTTAATAATGGTGTAAACTCAAGAGAAGTAAGTAAAGAGATTTATGGACAAAATTTTAGGGACGGAAAATTAAAAAAGTGGGCGTGGCCGATAAAAATATATGACGACCTTGCCTGGGATATGAGAATAATGTGCAGTGAATTCCAGCGAAATCCGTAAAAAATTAAAAAAGTGGGCGTAAAAGTAGGCGTGGCTGGTAAGAAACATATGACGAAACATATGGGAAATAGAGATCGTGTATACCAAATTTCAGAGAAATGCGCTGTAAAGTTAAAATTTGTCTAGCGAACGAATATACCAAAATATGAATTGTATATAAAAAGTGGGCGTAAAAGTAGGCGTGGTCGAACAGAAGCATACGGTGACCTTACCTGGAGTACAGAGATCATGCGTACTAAATTTCAGAGAAATCCGTTTACAAATAAAAATTTGTATAGCCAACAAATATACCAAAAACCAGACAATGAATTGTATATAAAAAGTTGGCGCAAAAGTAGGCGTGCCCAATAGGAAGCATACGGTGACCATACCTGGAGAACAGAGATTGTGTGTACCAATTTTTAGAGAAATCGGTTAACAAATAAAAATTTGTATAGTGAACAAATATACGAATAAAAAGAAAAGGAATTTTATATAAAAAGTAGACGTAAAAGTAGGCGTGACCGGTAAGAAGCATGTGGTGACCTTCCCTGAAGAACTGAGATTATATGTACCAAATTTCAGAGAAATCCGTTTACAAATAAAAGTTTGTGTAGCGACCAAATATACCAAAAAACATAAAAAGAATTGTATGTAAAAAGTGGGCGTAAAAGTTGGCGTGGCCTGTAAGAAGCATATGGCAACCTTTCCTGGGGTACAGATATCGTGTGTACCAAATTTCAGAGAAATCCGTTGAAAAATTCAAATTTCTATAGCGGTCAAACGAACAAACATACAGAAAATTAATTTTATATATATATAGATTTCAGTTTTATTAAAAAAAATTTTTCATTTACGTCATTATTATTTTGAGATTTCATATAAATTTTGTTAAACATCATTGTTATTTGGAGACTTAAAATTTATATATTTCAAAATTTTCATATAAAATTTGTAAATTAATTTTATAATAATGTATTAAATAATAAACATATATATATTTGATTTTATTAATTATTTGAAGATATAGAAAAAAATTTCTTTTTAAATTCTTTCTTTAACTCATACCTTCTGTCTGTCTGTCTGTCTGCCATGGGTGGACCCCATTCCCCCTTATCCAATTGGTCTGAAACTTAGCCCATAGTTTTGTCGTGACTACAGATTAATTTTGGGGTACTCACGCACAGTCACGCGTGGTGACGCACAGTCACGGAGTGATCTAAATGTCATTTCCCCTCAAACTTGGTCCATACACTTGCTGTGGAAAAAAGATTAACTTTGACTTAATCACGCGCAGTCACGCACAGTCACGGAGTGCTTTAAATGGCTATTCCCCTCATACGATCGATACCGGACTTGGTCCATACACTTGCTGTGGAAAAAGATTAACTTTGACTTAGTCATGCACAGTCACGGAGTGATCTAAATATCATTTCCCCTCATCCGATCGATCTGAAACTTTGTCCATAGACTTGCTGTGGGCAAAGATTAATTTTAAGATAGTCACACACAATCACGCATAGTCACGTACAGTCACGGAGTGATTTAAACCGAATTTCCCGTCATCCGATCGATGTGAAAGTTTGTCCATAGACTTATTGTGACCAAAGATTAATTATAAGATAGTCTTGCAAAGTCACGCACAGTAACGGAGTGATTCAAAACTCATATGCACAAGGAAAGAAAGAGTTTTATTAAAATTTTGTTTTATGGGCTAGATTATTTTAAATTTATGTTATAATATGTTTTATTAAATTTATAAATATTGAGTTATTAATTATGAATTCATTAATTTTGACTTGTCACAACTATTCTGCAATGTTACTATAAAAAGAGATTATATTCCCGTAATTTTCTTATAGCTGCATAAATAATTTAGAATAGTGTCCCTATATTCTGTATTCATGTCCGCAATGAGCGTCCTCATCGGGCCATATCAGAATATAAATATCACTTGTGGTCATCAATTTTGTTCTTCTAATCAATTCACCTCTAAGATGTGAGAACTTTTTATTTTTATTTATTTCTATTTATTCTCATATAATTCTATATATATTGCTCCATACTTCATTGCAACCCATTAATGCCTTTTTCGGAAGCCGGTTGGTCTAACCAACCGGGGGACTAATTGTCCTAAGTCAATTTTCTCTTTAGCATTCTGGTAATTTTCATTATCATTTTATATATGTAAAATGTTAAAGGACATTTCACTGTGCTCCGGGCGACTTATCGCCCCATATTTCTTCCTTCTATCCCTATTTCGGACATATGTTGCGGATAGTCCAATTGAGTTTGTGATCCAGGGGTGATTTATTATTGAAAGAAGGAATTAATTTTTTTTAAATTCCCAAAATACGCAATAAATAGTTATTTCCCCCTTTTTGGTTTTCACTCGATTCAAATTACCTATCGTCCTTTACCTTTAGATTGACCAAGTGACAAAAAAATATAATTGTATCAATTCTATTATTTATATAAAAGCGAATAAAAAAAATTTTTTTATTCCTGAAAAGAAAAATGTCAAATGCTCCCTTTAGAATTATGTTCATTCTTCTTATTATCATTACTCCTTTTTTATATACTTATATGTATTTCTATTCTCAGAATTTAAAAATTTCTTATCAAAAGTATCTCCTTATCTTTATAACTATTACGAATATTTAAAATTATTAATATTTAATGAAAGGAATTTAATTATGATTCTTGTTTGTTTATATTAAATTTTCTTCTCACTGATTCCAATTTTATGTCTGTATTAACCATAACCTTTTAATTTTTATTTTAATCAGGAGTTTAAATTCAAGTGTCACATCACGGAACGTTTTTAAATGGTAATTAATTTAATATTAAATTATTCTTATTTTTTTCACTTTATTATACGGGAGCACGTCACAGGGTGCTGTTTCCATGATATGCTCCTAGCAGGATTGCCATGAAAAGATGTATGTTAAAGCAGTAGGCTTAATTAAAAATAAAAACACCTCTTCAGTTTAGTGTCAAATGATTAATTCATTGCTCTTTATTTTGTTAATCTATATATATAAAATTGAATGTGTGTTTGTTTATTTGTTTGTTTGTGTGTACCTTATAGGAGACCAAACCTCTGGACCGATCTTCCTGAAATTTTCACAGCATTTAACTGGGACTCTGGCATGATTAATAGGGTCCTTTTTTTTTGACCACGCCCACTTTTACGCCCACTTTTTTAAAATTATGTAATTGCTCCCATATAGTTTTTAACAGATTTACTTCAAATTGTATACACATTATACTCCAGGCGAGGTAGAAATAAACATTTCTTACGCCACGCCCCCTTTCACGCCCCTTTTCACGCCAAATTTTGTTTGAAAGTTTTAAACTTTTTTTTCTCTGTACAAATTTGTTCCTTCCAACGGATTTTTTTATTTGGTAGTATATTGCTCTTAATACTGTTAACGTCGCCATATAACTATGAACCACGCCCATTTCACCGCCCCCTTTTTTACATATACCACTAACAATGTTTGCTATACAAAATAATTTTTTTGTAATATGTATTTATCTAAAGTTTTATACACTTTTTATCTACAGGTAAGGTAGCCATACATTTTTTTATTACCAAGTCCCCCTTTTTCGCCCCATTTTACCTTAAATCATAATTATTCTGCTTTCAATCTATCTATATATATAACAAGTAAGAAAATTATAGTCGGTCTAGACCGACTATACGATACCCTATACCATGCGTTTAGAAACCCTATCTCTTAGGCCCAACTAACTGGACATAGAAAATAAGCAAAAACCAAATTTGAGTGGGATTTTTATTAATTTTTTTGGCTGCAGATATGAAAAAGTTCATATCGGATGCTATATCTATATGGGGACTAGGTCCAAAAATGGACCGATCCTGATCATGTTTGGTAAAGTCTCTTGTATTTTGCAAAAATATATACAAACAAAATTTGAGAAGAATCAGTGCAATATTTTTGTTTTTAATAGATTTAAGTGAAAATCGGGAAGCAGCTCTATATGGGGCCAAAGGGATCATTTTTGGACTACTCATTAATGGATGTAATGAACGCATATAAACCCAATTTGAGTAAGATCTATATGACAATTTGGATCTTATGACAATTTATGTCGATTTCATAGGGGTAATTTGTATGGGGGCTAGGTCTGAACATGGACCGATTCTCACCAATTTCAATAGCATTCATCCCATGGCTGATAAAAGCTTATATACCAAATTTCATCAAAATATATTCATATTTGCGACCTGCAGTTTGATTACAAGGTTTACATGGACACACAGACGGACGGACGGACGGACGGACGGACGGACGGACGGACGGACATTGTTAAATCAACTCAGAAAGTGATTCTGATTCGATCGGTATAATTAAAGATGGGTCTAGGTCAAATATTTTTGGTTGTTACAAACAGCAGCACAAAGTCATTATACCCAAACCACATAGTGGTATAGGGTATAAAAATGAATGTGTGTTTGTTTGTGCTTTATAGGAGGCCAAACCAAAGAACCGATCTTCCTGAAATTTTCAGAGCGTGTTACTGTGACTCTGGAAGGAATAATATGCTATATAAATTTTTGATTGGACAAAGGGGCGGTGCCACGCCCATATAACCCAAAATTTGAAAAAGTCATATCACGGGAATTTTTTTACCTACAGCAATCATATTTGGTACATATGGTATTAGCATGAATAGAAATACATACAAGAAGAAAAGTGGGCGGGACCACGCCCCTTTTTAGAAAAATAAAAAATCGTAATATCTTCTAAACTACTGGAAGGATCGTCATGAAATTTTCACAAAAGGATATTTTTGCGAAATAATAAGACCTTAGCTATATAAAGTTGTTAGTGGGCAAAGGGGCGTGGCGTATATATAAAAACGTTGATGCATTTGATTGTAACGAATGATCTCCGGAACCATAAGAGCTGTCGAGCTAGGATTTCCAGCATAGGTTCGGTTCGAGCTCTTCTGTGTTTTTTTTTTAGTTTTAACCCTCTAGCTGGCGTTGGGGTCAAGTTAAAAACAAAAATTTTTACTTTCAGCGCGATTTGACTGCAATTCAGAATGAACGTATGTTTCGTCATAAAAAATTTTTGTATGTATAAATGGACCCGATAGGTGGCGCTGGGTAAAGTTATTTCGAATATTCTTATTTATGGTGTGATTTTAATGAAACTAAGAATGTACATATATGTATGTTAGAAACATTTTTTTATTGGACCCGGTAGATGGCGCTGTCGTTCGAAAAATAATGAGTTGTCAAATTTATATAAATTTTAATAAATAAACTCACAAACGTTTTTATATATAAATATTCTAACGAAAAAGAAGGAAAAAGCCGCTACATTATTGCATGGTGGCCGCACAGCTCATTCAGCACTCAAATCACCGTTAAACGTACAAAAAAATGAGAATGCCGTCTGTAATATCAAAAAACATTCCGGTATGGCAAAAGTTCTGCAAAAATGCAGTATTTTTATTTGGGATGAATGTACCATGGCTCACAAACATTGTGATTTGATTTGATAAAAGATTTGAAAGGCAATGAAAGATTTTTTGATGAAGCTCTCATTTTATTATCTGGAGATCTTCGTAACACATTTTATATAGGTATATACAGATTCTAACTAAAATAAAAATTCATTGAGGGCAAAACAACGTTTGCCGGGTCCAGCTAGTTCTTTATATTATTAATTTTTACATAGTTTGATTGATTGTGTATAAAAATACCTGATTAAACAAAATATACATGACCTAAATATAGCGTGATTTAGTATTGCACAATACATTTGCTGTATCGGCAATTGATAAATCATGAACATTTCCGTATATAAAATACGGGCGCTGACTTTATTGTAAATTGTCGTATCAGCAAATGTCGTAAACTAAAATATACTTATTAGTGACTAAATAAATTCATCGTCCACCTTATGAATATAATCACGCTACAATTTACTAAAGCCAAAGCTTTTTTTTCTGTACTTATAAGCACTCAGATATAAAGTATTGTTTTATTACAACGGTGTTAACCTATTGCGCAATGAGACCGAAAATGGGAAATTTTTTTTTGATAAAGTTTGGAAAACTCATTTTTCAAGTTTTAAAAAATTTTCTTAAACAAAATTTAAAAAAATGGATTTGGCACTAAAATTTAAATCTCTCCGCTGGAATTTGTTTTCTTTTATTTATTTTTTGTGAATTTCGAGAAAAATTTGATTTTTGTGAAATGTTCAGTAAATGTAATCTTTCTAATAACTTGGTTTCAAAAATTAATCAGTTTTCTACTTTTAGATGTTATGTTGTATTAATATGACCCCATTAACCCTTTTGGACTTGGGGTCACATATGTCCTCATGCAAATAAAAGACAATTTATTCAAAAAATTCAAGTATATTGTTAGTGCTGTTGAATTTTTAGATGTGACGCTATTGTATATATAAAAATTAATATAGGTATTTACAAAATTCATAGTTTTTCTTGCACGACCTTATAACTTGTTGAGCAATAATATGTTTTTTTGCTATCTTGGTATTCACTTTTTGAAAACGTATCCGACGGCATAATAACACTTACCACAATTTACGAATAAAAGTAATAAAATAATGTAAAATTATATACGATAATATACGTTAGGGCGTTTCTTTAAAAACGTTTTATTCGATATTTGCAACTCTCTTAGCGGATTATGAATTCTTATAACCCAAAATATTTATGAGAATATTTTTAGCTTTTTTGGAGGACGGTACATTGAACTCAATTTTATTCAAGAAAACAAAATGAGGTTCTGAAACATATTTTTCTTTCCTTCCTCTCGTCCTTTGTTTTCACAAAAACATTAAAAAAATAAAAATTTAAAAAAATATTCGTAGTAAAAAATAAAAATTTATGTCTTTCCCAAGTTCAAACCTCAATTACTCAAGACATTGGCAATATTCGTGATAAAAAAAATATGATTTTTAAAGCTCATTGTATGGAAGCATATATTAAATTTAAGATAAATAAATTGAGGGAGGGTCAATTATTTTTGCTCCATGGGCTCATCGCGATTCTGGTACTATGAGCCATACCAAGTATATTTGCCCAAGGAACCATATCTCTAAAACCATTTTCGAACCCACCAAAATTTCGATGAAAAATCGATTTATGTATATGGGTACCCAAAATAAAATTATGGACGGTCCTATAATGATTTTAGAGGTATGGTTCCTTGGGCAAATATACTTGTTATGGCCCATAGTACCAGAATCGCGATGAGCCCATGGATATTTTGTCGGCCCCCTACAAAGTGACCCACTCTACTATACATTTACTTATTTATACTTTAAATTTATATACTATATTTTTATTATAAATTTAAATATATTTCAAGTTAAGTATATTTTGATTTTCATTTTTCTCTTTTGTAGGAAATATTTTCATTTTCAACCTTTCAACTATCTATATATATAAAATTGAATGTGTGTTTGTTTATTTGTTTGTTTGTGTGTACCTTATAGGAGACCAAACCTCTGGACCGATCTTCCTGAAATTTTCACAGCATTTAACTGGGACTCTGGCATGATTAATAGGGTACTTTTTTTTTGACCAAGCCCACTTTTACGCCCACTTTTTTAAAATTATGTAATTGCTCCCATATAGTTTTTAACAGATTTACTTCAAATTGTATACACATTATACTCCAGGCGAGGTAGAAATAAACATTTCTTACGCCACGCCCCCTTTCACGCCCCTTTTCACGCCAAATTTTGTTTGAAAGTTTTAAACTTTTTTTTCTCTGTACAAATTTGTTCCTTCCAACGGATTTTTTTATTTGGTAGTATATTGCTCTTAATACTGTTAACGTCGCCATATAACTATGAACCACGCCCATTTCACCGCCCCCTTTTTTTACATATACCACTAACAATGTTTGCTATACAAAATAATTTTTTTGTAATATGTATTTATCTAAAGTTTTATACACTTTTTATCTACAGGTAAGGTAGCCATACATTTTTTTATTACCAAGTCCCCCTTTTTCGCCCCATTTTACCTTAAATCATAATTATTCTGCTTTCAATCTATCTATATATAATTTAACAACAGAAATATTATAGAACCATAAAAAAAAACAACAACAACAGCTACAACAGATAACAAACTACAAAACGTGCCAACGCTAAATTTGTCAATTCAACAAACACAAATATTTCAACACAACAACAACTGCAACAAATAACGAATTGCCCAACAGTAAATTCTCAGACGAAATTTAAGCCACACGCGCAGCAAACAAGTGGCCTGATGGTGGGAAACACAACATCAGCAGTTTTCAGTATTTTCATTATTATATTTAGAAGTTTTAATTGTAAATTCTTGCAGTCAGTTTGAAGAATTTGATAATAAAGGTTTGTTGCTAAAATTAATTAGCAACATAAAAAAATATTTTTTTTTACTTTTTAATAAAATAAATATTTAATTGGCGCCCGAGCAGGGACCCTTAAAAAAGGTCCTTTGTCGTATAAATAAAACCCTCGGAAAAAGGGTTTTCCCGGTAGATTAATTAATAGATCGCGGAAATAGTGCGCCGTAGTAACCTCTTCGGAAAATAAGAGGAAACCGGAGGTCTCAAAGGAGATCAGCGGCCGTGATATAAACAGTAAGAAACATTTTTTTTAAAATAAGTTTTACAACAATTAGATAAACATAAAAAAACAACCTAATTTAGAAAACATAAAGTGAACTGGAAATAATCAGAAAAGAAAAAAACACAAGAAAAAAAAAAAAATTGAAAAATTAAATCAAATAACAAAAATTTTAAATAAATAAAAAAAATTTAAAATTAAAAATTAAAAAATACGAATTAAATTGAAAAACTGAATAAAAAATTTTTTTTTTGAAATTAATCAAATTAAATAAAAAATTGAAAATAAGAACTAAATAAAATAAATAAGTTGATGAAAAAAAAAAAATAAGAATCTGTGAAACTAATTGTCGAGGAAACGTTTTGGCAATTAAAAGCAAGCAACGAGAATCAAAAATCAGGGGAAGTCTGCAATCATCATCCTCTCCATCATCATGTTCCAGATATTAATGTAAGAATATTATTAAGTTCATTATCAATTGGTTTCCTTATTTTAATTTAATTACATTAAGATTTTTTCCATTTTTCAAAACTCGTCCTTACTATCTTGAGTTAGTTGAAATTTTTTCATTAATATTTGTTGTTATAAATTTTATTTCCTGAAATCGGTTTTAAATTTTGTTTTTATCCTTGAACTTGATCGAGATTTGCGAAATAAATACTTTACATTCGATTTTTTTTTGTCCCTTAATTTCGAAATCATTTAACCGGTATGCCCGCCGAAACCATCGACCAGCTGACTGAGAGACTAAGTAGGACACTGACAATGGCACAAACGACCGAGGCATCAGTAGGGTTTACTACACTACAGAAGGAACAGATAGCCCTCATGATAAGGGAGGCTATTGAATCATCGTCCGACCATTTGGCGGATGAGGGGGCCGATCACCCCATAGGTACAGTTACTACCAGGTTGGAGGAACTGGACAAGGTTCCCGACATAGTTAGGTCTTTGAGGGAGTTTTCTGGTAGGCCGGGAGAATTTAACTCTTGGCGAAAGTCCGTGGAGAGGGTTTTGAAGCTCTATGATTCGGTGAGAGGTACCGGAAGGTATTATGCAATTCTACACACTATTCGCACAAAAATCGTGGGGGACGCAGACACTGCCTTGGAGTCATATAGGACACCATTGGATTGGCCACGAATAAGAAAATGTCTCGCAATGCATTATTCTGATAAGAGGGACATTGGGACCTTGGAATACCAGATGATGGTATTATGCCAAGGTAACAGGAGCATAACGGAATTCTATCAAGTTGTTTACCAACACCTTTCACTGTTGCTTGACAAGGTCTCTTCCCTGGACCTGGAGGAAAATAGCCTTCACGCTATGACGAACACCTACAGGGAGAAAGCACTGGACACGTTCGTAAGAGGATTAAATGGAGATTTACCGAAATTGCTAAGTGTGCGTGAACCAACATCTTTGCCACAGGCACTACATATTTGCCTAAAGTTGGACAATATGACTTTCAGGAGAAATTACGCACATGACAGTCTATAAGGAATAATGTACAGAAGGATAGGATCGGTACGGCAACTTTCGCAACTGGCAGAGTATTTTATCCCGAACTCGCTTATGTTGGTGGAACACCACCCATTAGACCACCTATACCACCTCGACATAATCCCGTTTCAAACTTTAACCGAAATCCAAACTTCCATTCGAACTTTTATCCAACTCAAAATCGCAATCCAAATTTAGGTCATAACCCAAACTTCCAATCTAATGTTAACCCAAATCTCAATCGTAATTTTACTTATAATCATAACCGAAACTTACCTGTAAATTCTGGGTGGAATGCGGGCACTCAAAACAATCCTCAGAATCAACGAGTAGAACCAATGGATGTGGATAAATCAATCCAAACCCACCAGGTCAATTATATGAACAGACCACACAACAATGTAGCACTAAAGAGATCAACAGCCGCGTCCTTTCAGGCTCCAGCGAATAAATTTCAACGGAATTTTCATATAGATACAGATTATATGCCGGAGGAAAATTATTGTGGCTACTATCCACCGGAAGAAGCTGAGGTAAATCATCGTCACGCGAGTGTGGAACCAGAGTACGCTCAAGATTACTTTCAACAAATTCCTGAGGAATTAGCTACTCTTGAAAAACAGGAAGAAGAAACTGATGATGTCCAACTTGCAGTAAATTTTTTAGACTAAACTGTTCCTCATTACCTTATTTCGAAGCAAAAATGGGGAACGACCAAAAATTAAAAATTTTATTGGACACTGGCAGCAACAAAAATTACATCAACCCTAAATTTATAACAAACCCAAAACAAAACGAAAGAAATTTTAACGCAAAATCCGTTAAGGGAGACATTAAAATTACACAACACAAATTTTCGAAATTGTTTGATGATACTCCCATAAAATTTTTCCTTTTACCAGAATTAGAAACATTTTATGCAATATTAGGGAATGATAGCCTGAAGGAATGTTCAGCTGTCATTTATACAGCGGAGGACTATTTCACCATTAGTGGGGATAGGAAAATTCCAATTAAACAATTCATTTCTCAGAATGTTAATAATATTGAAATCAGGACAAACCATCTTTCAGGGAGTCGAAAAAAATTATTGGAATGGAAGATATAGAAAAAACGGCATTTTCGGTCAACAATGGAAAGTATGAATTCTTGCGATTGCCGTTTGGATTAAAAAATGCTCCATCGATATTCCAACGTGCGCTGGATGACATTTTAAGGGAACACATTGGTAGGAGGTGCTATGTTTATATTGATGATATTATCATCTTCAGCAAAGACGAGGATTCACATTTCAAAGACCTGGAGGCCATTTTCAAAACACTAAATGAGGCTAATATGAAAATACAGCTGGATAAATGCGAGTTTTTCAAGGAGGAAGTCGAATTCCTCGGGTTCATCGTTTCTTATAACGGAATAAAAGCTAACCCAAGGAAAGTTCAGGCAATTGTAGAATTCCCCTATCCTAATAATGTGAAGGAACTTCGATCGTTCCTTGGTCTTTCAGGATACTACAGAAGATTCATAAAAGGATATGCGAACATCGCAAAGCCACTGACGAAACTCTTACGAGGAGACGGAGGCTTGATATCCAGAACAGAATCAAGCAGGAGGAAAATTGAACTGGATAATGAAGCGAAACATGCTATTGATAATTTGAAAAACGCCCTAATATCACAGGAGGTGACATTATCGTATCCTGACTTCCACAAAGAATTCCAGTTAACTACAGATGCATCCAATGTTGCTATCGGAGCAGTACTTAGCCAGGACGACAGGCCAATTTCCTTCATTTCGAGAACATTAACGGGATCGGAGGAAAATTATGCAGCGAACGAAAGAGAAATGTTGGCTATAATCTGGGCCCTAACAAATCTAAGAAACTATCTATACGGATCAGTCAAAGTCATAATTTACACCGACCACCAACCCCTGACTTATGCTTTGAGCAATAAGAATAATAATGCGAAGATGAAAAGATGGAAATCGATATTGGAGGAATACAACTATGAAATGCAGTATAAACCAGGTAAAAGTAATGTTGTGGCCGATGCACTCTCTAGACCCCCTGGAACGAACATCAACTCTCTAACAGGAACAGTGCATAGTAGCGACAGCTCTCCAGAGGAACTCATAGCTAGTGTCGAAGTGCCCATAAATGCATTCAAAAATCAAATCTTTTTGCAAATGGACGATACTCCAGCATACCAATTCCAAATAATTTTCCCAGGTTATCATAGACATTCGATTACGGAACCGGAATATGATACTGAAAAACTAATTTCCATCTTGAAGAGATACCTTAACCCGTCTGTTATCAATTGCATTAAAACGCCAGAATTTATTATGGGAAAAATTCAAGAAATTTACCCACATCATTTCGGAAATTTTAAAATTCGGTTTACTCAAAATGTTGTCGAAGATATTTTGTCTGAATCCGATCAGGAAACTCTAATTATAGAAACACATAACCGCGCGCATAGAAATGCTGTGGAAAATAAATTACAGATATTGGAAAAAGCGTACTTTCCCAGCATGTTTTCTAAAATCAAAAGAATATTGAAAATGTGCTCCACATGCAGGAAAAATAAATACGATAGACATCCCAACCAACCGAAATTGAACGCTACACCAATACCAAACTACCCAGGTCAGGTTATTCATATTGACATTTTTTCAACCGATAGGAAATTGGTATTGACAGCCATAGATAAATTCTCAAAGTACGCCCAAACGAAAATTCTTCAGGGAAAATCAATAGAAGATATTAGGAGACCCTTGAGGGATATTTTGTTTTTCTATGGAGTTCCCAAAACGGTTGTCATGGACAACGAAAAATCATTGAACTCTGCAACCATAATTTTCATGATGAAGGATGAATTGGGTATAGAGGTATTTACAACACCACCATACAAAAGCGAAGCCAGCGGTCAAATTGAAAGATTCCATTCAACATTAGCCGAAATTTTAAGATGTCTCAAAGATGAAGGTATTTGCAGGAATTTTGAAGAACTATTGGAAAGGTCTGTTAACGAATATAATCACTCAATACATTCCACAATCGGTAGGAAGCCAGTCGATATGTTTTTCGGGAGGACTGTGGATTTCTCCCCTGGAAGCTATGAAAGAACCAGGGAAAATAACATCACGATGCTGAAAAGGAAACAGGAAAAGGATTTGAACTACCACAACAAAGATAAAAAAGAAGTTAAGCAATACATACCCGGACAAGAGATTTTCGTAAGAATTAATAAAAGATTAGGTACTAAATTAACCGAAAAATTCAGACGTGAACTAGTGAAGGAAAATAGACATTCGACCGTAGTGACCGAAAGTGGGAGAGTCGTTCACAAAAAACATATAAAGAACTAAATCTTATTACATTTTCTTACAGGTTATTCCTGATGCTTGGATACTCCATAGGTGAGTTCCAGATAATGGATTATTCCAACTCTAGACTAGTCGTGATCAATACAGGAATGGCGAAAATTCAAAACGGTGTGTTCAAACTTGTCCACACGATTGACCTGAGGGAATACGAAGATATGATAGGGAAATTGGAGAACGGAATTGACTTACGCGACAACGATGATAACTCATTATTACCTTACTTATCCTATACCATATCACAAATTAAATCCTGTTTAACCAGACTAAAATCCAAGACGATGGCAAAGAGGTCTCTTGACTTCATTGGTACCGCCTGGAAATGGTTAGCCGGCAGTCCGGACCACCATGATTTCCAAATAATAGAAGATAAAATGAATAATGTTCTAGTTAACAATAATAATCAAATTGTAATCAATCAATTAACAATAGATAAAGTAAATCAACTCTCAAAGATTACTAATAACATTTCTAAACTATTAGAAAATAAGGATAAAGGTGAAAAATTGTTAGATTTTAAGTATAAACTTGAAATTATTAAAGAGGAACTATCTAATATCGAATATGCCATCCATTGGGCTAAATCAAACATTGTTAATTCATTTATTTTTTCTAATACTGAGGTTAATACTTTGAGAGATATTTTTTACAATGATAATATTCCATTTGGTAATATGGACGAGTTACTAAATTTTTCAAAAATTAAAGTCGCCTCGAATAATAATGAAATTGTTTACATTGTCAATATTCCAACAACTAATAATGAAAATTGCGACAATTTGTTAATTAAACCTGTAAGAAAAGATAATAAAATAATTAAGACAATATTTAAAAATGTTTTGAAATGTAACGATAAGATATTTGGTATAAAAAATGACTGCAAGAATTATAATAAGATAAGTATTTGTGAAATAGATAATATCTTGGACATCAGTAATTCTGACTGCATCCCAAATCTGCTGAAAAGTAAACCATCCCGCTGCACAACAACCAACGACGAGCATGTGGCACCAGTGGAAGAAATAGATGACAGCATGATATTATTAAACGAATACAAAGGGCAAATTGAAATAGACAATTCAACAATCAACATAGCTGGTACATTCATAGTTCATCACCTGAATTCTACAGTACGAATTGGAAATCGAACATACTTAACAACCCAAGTCTCCCTTACTAAACCTTTACCTGCCCTACTGCAACCAAGTAGCTCTAGTATCCAGGAACAAGTGATAACATTGGAAAGAATGGAGGCAGTTAATGTTAACAACTCTCACATAATCGACAAACTGCAAATCGAAAATAAAATAAATCTAACCATCAACATTGGACTGGTAATGACCATCATAATATCAGCTACCATTATCTACTTTATAAGAAGGAAGAAGAGAAATGAAAACCACAAAGATCGAAATAATTCATCCAAAAATAATGTAAAGTCCAATAAAACGGAGCAGAGAATAGAAATTGCAGAGAATGTTCAAATAAGCACCAATCCAAAAACCTCCCTATCATTACCATCAAGAGGTCCCAAAAACAAGAAGATTCATGACCTTCCATTTTTTTGAAATATGGCTATTCATGCGGGGACGCATGAACTTGAAGGGGGAGGAGTTAACAACAGAAATATTATAGAACCATAAAAAAAAAACAACAACAACAGCTACAACAGATAACAAACTACAAAACGTGCCAACGCTAAATTTGTCAATTCAACAAACACAAATATTTCAACACAACGACAACTGCAACAAATAACGAATTGCCCAACAGTAAATTCTCAGACGAATTTTAAGCCACACGCGCAGCAAACAAGTGGCCTGATGGTGGGAAACACAACATCAGCAGTTTTCAGTATTTTCATTATTATATTTAGAAGTTTTAATTGTAAATTCTTGCAGTCAGTTTGAAGAATTTGATAATAAAGGTTTGTTGCTAAAATTAATTAGCAACATAAAAAAATATTTTTTTTTACTTTTTAATAAAATAAATATTTAATTTATATAAAAATGAATGTGTGTTTGTTTGTGCTTTATAGGAGGCCAAACCAAAGAACCGATCTTCCTGAAATTTTCAGAGCGTGTTACTGTGACTCTGGAAGGAATAATATGCTATATAAATTTTTGATTGGACAAAGGGGCGGTGCCACGCCCATATAACCCAAAATTTGAAAAAGTCATATCACGGGATTTTTTTTACCTACAGCAATCATATTTGGTACATATGGTATTAGCATGAATAGAAATACATACAAGAAGAAAAGTGGGCGGGACCACGCCCCTTTTTAGAAAAATAAAAAATCGTAATATCTTCTAAACTACTGGAAGGATCGTCATGAAATTTTCACAAAAGTATATTTTTGCGAAATAATAAGACCTTAGCTATATAAAGTTGTTAGTGGGCAAAGGGGCGTGGCGTATATATAAAAACGTTGATGCATTTGATTGTAACGAATGATCTCCGGAACCATAAGAGCTGTCGAGGTAGGATTTCCAGCATAGGTTCGGTTCGAGCTCTTCTGTGTTTTTTTTTTAATTTTAACCCTCTAGCTGGCGTTGGGGTCAAGTTAAAAACAAAAATTTTTTACTTTCAGCGCGATTTGACTGCAATTCAGAATGAACGTATGTTTCGTCATAAGAAATTTTTGTATGTATAAATGGACCCGATAGGTGGCGCTGGGTAAAGTTATTTCGAATATTCTTATTTATGGTGTGATTTTAATGAAACTAAGAATGTACATATATGTATGTTAGAAACATTTTTTTATTGAACCCGGTAGATGGCGCTGTCGTTCGAAAAATAATGAGTTGTCAAATTTATATAAATTTTAATAAATAAACTCACAAACGTTTTTATATATAAATATTCTAACGAAAAAGAAGGAAAAAGCCGCTACATTATTGCATGGTGGCCGCACAGCTCATTCAGCACTCAAATCACCGTTAAACGTACAAAAAAATGAGAATGCCGTCTGTAATATCAAAAAACATTCCGGTATGGCAAAAGTGCTGCAAAAATGCAGTATTTTTATTTGGGATGAATGTACCATGGCTCACAAACATTGTGATTTGATTTGATAAAAGATTTGAAAGGCAATGAAAGATTTTTTGATGAAGCTCTCATTTTATTATCTGGAGATCTTCGTAACACATTTTATATAGGTATATACAGATTCTAACTAAAATAAAAATTCATTGAGGGCAAAACAACGTTTGCCGGGTCCAGCTAGTATTGTATATTTTTAAGTTTTCTGTTCTGTTCAAAGTTTTTTAAATAAATATTTATATTAATTAATTGTGTGTGATTCAACCAAAAATTTTCGATCCTGCAATTAAAAGTACTACCTCTTAAATAAAAACATAGAATACTCTGAACATTAATAAGGACAATAATTAAAATCCTACAAAAAAAAAATTAAAGGACTAACTTAAAATAAAATTAAAATCCCACAAAAAAATTAAAAGGACCACCTTTAAATACAAACAAAAGTTCCTGTAAAAATTAATAAGGACAATAACTTAAATCCTACAAAAATTAAATAAAATCCTACAAATCTCAAAAATCCTACAAATCTTAAAAAAAATAATACAAAATACAAATTTGAATAATTCAAAAAAATCAATATTGATCTTAAAAATTTTGATTCCTGTGTATGAAAACTGTTTTTGAACATTATTAAAATTCTAAAAATCTATTTAAAGGACACAAAAAATTAAATTTAATTAAATTAAATTAAATAAAAAATCATTGTAGATAATTGATAATTGTTGTGTTTTTTAAGCTAGTCAGACCAATGTTTTCTTTAATGTAAAAAAATACATTTATTTTACAAGTTTTTCTCGACGTTTCGTCAATTATTTGTTGACTTTTTCAAGAGACGTAGTAACATAAATATTTTTATATCACATTTACATTTATTTTATTTTACATTTAACATAAAATACAAAACATTTAACGTTTAACATAAAATTTTTTAATAAACACATTGTGTTAAATGTTTTGTATTTTATGTTTAATGTAAATAATGGTAAATAAATAAAATTAATTGTTTTATATTATTATTACTATAAACAATAATAAATCATAAATATATTATATATTACTAATTATAAATATAATATTATCTTATCAACAAAAATTTGTGAACTCTCCTCCTTCCATGAAAATTTTCTTGATTCTTAAATTTTAATGGTTTTAACGCGTTCTTTCAATAGAAATAATCAATTATAAATTGAATCAACAATACACACCACTGACAATACCACACCACATATTTCTCCATCAGAAACATCAACACCAATTCAAAATTCTCCAAACCAGAGCCTACTGTCAAGCTCGAGTACTCGAGCTACCCGAGCTACTCGACGCTCGAGCTACTCGAGTAGTTGATGAGCAACTCGAGCTCAACGAGTAGCTCGAGTAGTAAACATTAGCATTTTTCATGTTTGAAAGCACGTAAAAAGTTAAATGTAGGTATTTAGTATAACAAATGTATACTGTTTAGAATCGCATAGACACCAGGAATATCACCGTTAAATTTCACTTGAATCGGAGTGTCCCACTGGCGTGGGCAAACTACTACTCGAAAAAGCTCGACGACTTTCCATACAAATGTATGAAAATATTAACTTCATAAATGTTTGACGGCATTTAAGAAAAAAATTTCCAAAAAGATATGGTATGATTTTACGTATTTTGAAGTCAGTTATATTGGTAGATTAGTTTCCTGAAATATTGAAGCACTCTGATAAAAACTATGGAGTGGGCTAAGTACTACTCGAAAAAGATCATCCACGTGTCACCCAAATGTATGGAAATAATGTTCTTCGTATATGTTTGATGCATATTTACAAAAAAATTTTCAAGAACAGTTGGAAAAAACTATGTTTCCAAATTTCAAAGCATTTGGATTAAAATGTTGGCGTGTGGGCACAACTACTCGAAAAAGATAGGAAATTTAGCAAAAAGTGTAAAAAAAATAATAAAAATTTTTTTTTTAATTTTTTCACCGTCTGTAATTGAGGTGTTATGCTTAGTGAATGGCTGGTCACGAAGCGGCTCATTGTTCTCAATGAGCGTAGCTTCAGAGTAGCTTCAGAGTTTGACATTAGTTAGAAGATTAGGGATGACTTTGGGGTGAGTGACCATAGCCTCATTGAGGTTGTGGTCTCTCATCATCGGGCTACGAACGTGACGGACATGCCATGCAGGTGGCGACTACATGACGTCAATTGGGACATCTACGCTGAAGTCTTTAGGGGGACAGCGCTGGGTGTGCCAATTGCAGAATTTAGGGCTTGTACAATAGACAGTCAAGTCGACCAGATAGATCAGTGGATGTCCACGGTGAACGACACTCTGGGTCGTTGTCGCCAGACTCGACACAGAGGAGTTAAATGGTGGTCTCGGGAGCTGGATATGATGCGGAGGAATGTCCGACGCCTGAGGAAGCGATTCCAAAGGGGAAGGCGTTCCAATGCTGAAGATCTTGCTCAGCGTAAAGTTGACTATCTGGTCGCCTTGAGGACGTACAAAGACGAGATTGTTCGTGTCAAGGAGGAGGATTGGAGGACTTTTGTGCAGGACAGCAGAGATGACCCTTGGGGTCAGGCCTATCGAATAGTCCGGGGTAGATGTAAACAGAGGGACTTGACTGATCTGTGTATAAGTGGAGTGACTTTACTGACGTGGAGACAGTGCACTAGCGCTTTACTTGAGGCACTCTTTCCAGGGGCTGAACAGGCTATTCATCCTCTCTATGAGGCGGTGGATGGCCCTCCGCCACTGGAAAGACTAGAAGTGGATGGTAGCATGTGCCGAGTCAAGAGTAGAAAGTCTCCAGGTTTGGATGGTATGACTGGAGAGATGTGTAAAAGCATCTGGAAGGCAATACCGGAATACCTGGAGGCAATCTACAGGAGGTGCATTAGTGAGGAATACTTCCCTGGGGCTTGGAAGCAAGCCAAAGTTGTGGTGCTCCTGAAGTCTCCCGATAGAGTGAGGAGCGATCCTCGCTCTTATCGGGGCATAAGCCTTCTTCCAGTACTTGGAAAGGTGCTGGAGAGGATTATCGTCAACAGACTGAAGGAATCCTACAATGAGGTGGCTTCTGAGTTTCAGTTTGGTTTTAAAGAAGGGAAATCCGTAGAGGATGCTTGGCAGCATGTCCGTAATTGTGTGACTGACTGTCCGAACAAATATGTCCTTGGCATATTTGTTGACTTTAAAGGTGCGTTTGATTACCTCTCGTGGGATAGGGTACTGGATAGACTACGGACAGTAGGTTGTAGAGAGCTTTCCTTATGGAAAAGCTATTTTAGTGGCAGAAAAGTTTTTGCGGTAGGAGCCAACGATACTGTTTGTAGGGAGGTTGTTAGGGGCTGCCCGCAGGGGTCCATCTGCGGTCCATTTATTTGGAATCTAATGATGGATCCCTTGTTAAGGTCTCTAAGGACAACCCACCAACTTTGTGCTTACGCGGATGACTTGCTCATCTTAATCGAATGTCAGTCTCGTGCTGAACTGGAGAGAAAGGGTGAGGGGGCCATGCGTGAAATCAATGAGTGGGGGAACAGTGTCGGTGTTGAAGTGTCGAGGGAAAAGACCGTTACCATGCTGCTTAAAGGCAGCTTATAGCAGGCTCGCCCACCTGCAGTTCGATCTGGCAATGCCAGCATTCGATACGTGACTCAGGTTAGGTATTTGGGCATAACCATGGGCGAAAGAATGAACTTTCTAGTTCATCTTTCGACACTGAAGGACAAGTTGACGACAGTTGTGGGAGGAGTCAGACGCATCCTTAGGAATGGCTGGGGTCTTAGCAGGAGAGCTGTCCGTACCATATATAGTGATCTGTTTGTTGCTTGTGCAACGTTCGGCTCGTCTGTATGGTATGGCACCGCTCTGTCTGCTATGGGCAAGAAACGAATCTTGTCTTGTCAGTTTGTCACACAGTTTCAACAGATGCTCTTCAAGTTCTGTTAGGTGCACCTCCCCTTGACTTGGAGGTGATACGACGTGGTATCATCTTCAAGGTTAAGAAGGGACTGCCACTACCAGGGCATGATTGGATAACTTCGACTGAAATCGCTGATTTAGACTTGAGGCGGGTGAAACTCCTGCTGGACGAGCATCTTCTTTCAAGATGGCGTTCACGTTTGACTGAGACTGATAAGGGGCGAACAACGTATGAACTTATTAAGGACGTGACCCTCGTGAGAGACCGTCCGGACTTTGGCTTCGGCCTTAGTCTGGGCTTTTTACTGACTGGGCATGGCTCCTTGAATGCTTTTCTGCATAAGAGGGGCCTGTCCGATACGCCGGACTGTAGGTGTGGGGAAGGGTCGGAGGACGTCGTACATGTTTTGACGGGTGTTCACTTAATGGTGATATTAGGAGTTTAGATGGGATGGGGATTTTTCAAGCAGAGTTAGGATGGGATTTTAGTAGGGCATTAGAGGACGGGCGGACTGTTAGGAATTTAGGTGAATACGCAAGGGGCGTATTCAATCGTAGGAGAACTGGACGTTTAGTATAGGTGGCCTCTGATGCGGGCATCCGTGGTGGAGCTCAACTGCCAATGGGTGGTCGCTCCAGTAGTGCACATCGTCGTGCCTGGATTTCAGATATGGGTATGACTGTTGGCGGGGGCTGATACATCGGTATCTGTCCCTTCACAACGGTGCACCGTCTTCGACTCTCTCCTTGCTGTTTGCTGTTGTTGCTGCTACCTGCTGTTCCTGCGCGTTTGTTTCTGTCGTTCTATGTGTTGCTATGTTCACTGTTGTCATTTGTGTGCTGCTGCTGAGGGGCACATGCTAACTCAGAATGCGGCTGTTCATTGTTGTGTCCTTGTCTTTTTGTCTATGTCTATATATTTGTCGTCCAGGGCCACCAGTCCTGAACTGTTTGGGGTTCAACTGGTAGTAGTTTTGGCTACGAAGCCTGACCGGAGGCTTTATTCTGGTACCACGAGTGTCAGAAGCCCCTGGAACCTAGTTCCAGTCTGACAATGGTGTGGCCCCTTGGGGAGCATCGTGGTGGCTGTGGTTTAGAACCAAATCGCGGGGAGAGCGCAAGCTCGGTGTGGAGTTGCATTGCAACCGGGTGCCGTGACCCATAGATCGGTAGGAGTTTTAGATAGTACTCCGCTCCTCATCCAAGGGGGAGCTCATGTCCAAATGCATGCCTCAAATTGGTACTCGTACTGCGAGGGCGCCGGTGGACGCATAGTTTCCATCCGGTGTTAAGAGCACCGTGAGGTCAGACCATTGCGGTAGGTACTCACACTAATCTTGAACACATCTGTCTGTAATTGACTATATTCAGAGATTACTCATAAAAAATTTTAAGCCATTCCGACCAAAATTGTGGCGTCGGTATAGCACTACTCGACTGATATTGGCCACTTTCTATACAAATGTGTGAAAATATGCTCTTATTTGAAGGTTGATGATATTTTCCAGAAAATTTTCCACAACGACATAATAAAAAATTATATTCGTTTCAGCTGTATATACAAAGAGAACACTTCCTTCAAGTTTCAAAGCATTCCGCCAAAAATTGAAGCTTGGAGGAACTATACTACTCGACGAAAACAAAAAATAAATGTTTCCAAAAAAAAAAATTTTTGTTTTTATTTTTACTGATCGTAATTGACCTTATTCACAGATGACTTATTTAAAAAATTAAGTCATTCCGATTAAAATTGAGCTCTGGGCGAACAACTATTCAAAAAAGATCAACCACTTTCTATACAAATGTATGCAAATTTGCTCTTATTTCAAGTTTGATGTAACTTTAAAAAAAAATTTCCATCACGACTTGCTAAAATTTTTTACTGTTTGTAGTTGCAAGTATATCAAGATAATCTTCTTAAAAGTATTCCGACAATAATTGTGCTGTTGGCGAACTACTACTGGAAAAAGCTCGACCACTTTCCATGCATATATATGAAAAAATTCACATCATGCATGTTTAACATCGATTTACATAAAATATTTAAGGCATACATGGTACAAATTTATGCTTTTTAAAGTTAAAAATACGATTACATTACGTACACGCAACTTCAAAGTAATCTGGCCAAAATTGTGGCTCGGACGAACTACTACTCGAAAAAGATCAGACTCTTCCCATACAAAAGTGTGAAAATTTGCTCTTATTTCATGTTTGAGATAATTTTACAGAAAATTTTTTATATTGACATAGCCAAATGTTATATTTTTTAGATTTATAAATGTAAGGAGAGTATTTCTTTTAAATTTCAAACCTTTCCGACAATAATTGCGGGGTGGACAAACTACTACTCGAAAAAGCTCGACCACTTTCCATACAAATGTATGAAAACATTCACTTCATGGCAGCTTGACATCGATTTACATAAAATATTTAAGGCACACATTGTACAAGTTTATGCCGTTTAAAGTAGAAAATACGATTACATTTCGTACACGAAATTTCAAAGTAATCTGGCCAAAATTGTGGCTCGGACGAACTCTTACTCGAAAAAGATCAGACTCTTCCCATACAAAAGTGTGAAAATTTACTTTTATTTCATGTTTGAGATAATTTTACAGAAAATTTTTTATAATGACATAGCCAAAGGTTATATTTTTTAGATTTAGAAATGTAAGGAGAATATTTCTTTTAAATTTCAAACCTTTCCGACAATATTTGTGGGGTTGACAAACTACTACTCGAAAAAGCTCGACCACTTTCCATACAAATGTATGAAAACAACCGACGACGATTGGACAATTTCTTTTAAAACTAACGTCAAGGCAGAATTGGAAAGTCGCTTTAATTTGAAGATCTCACCAGATGTAACAGCAAGAATGTTGGCATCATTTTTCGATCCTCGTTATAAAGATATGGAGCATGAAACTCTTTCTAATCAATCCCAAATCGAAAAAGAAGTGAAGAAGCTTTCATATAGAGAAGAAGAATTAGCAACAGAATATACAACATTTCAGCCTATCTAAAATATGCGCTATCGACAAATTTTTAAAACGAACGCAGAGCACAAATGATAACCTTGACATCGATTGGTCGAGATATCAACGTGAAAGACAAATCGAGTGGAAAGACTGTCCACTGAAATGGTGGCAGGATCATGAAGAAAAGTACCCGAACATATCACGAATGGCCTAAAGATACCTTTGTATCCCAGCAACTTCAACAGAATCAGAGCGGTGCTTTTCTACAGCTGGTAATGTAGTCACTGCTAAACGAAGTTCGCTGAAACCATCAAATGTTAACACTTTAGTTTTTCTCAGTCATAACAAAGATTTTTTAATGTAAAGTATATAGAAGTCCTTAATTCAATGTTATTAATAAAATGAAACTGTACTTTAAAAATTATTTATCATTATTTTTCAAAATTAGTTGTTAAAAAATTATTAGTTTTTATGTACTTAAATAAAATGAAATCGTCACTTAAATAAATATAATAACTTACATCACACTTGAAAGAAGAGTATATTTGCGCACACTGTATGTAAGTAGCTGAATTTTTTCGAGTAGTAGTTCGCCGTCTCCATAATTTTCCTTGGAATAGTTTGAAATTTGAAGGATGCAATGTCCTCAAATCGATAACTTCAAAACATATAAGGATTTCCCTGAAGGATTTGGCTGATTTTTTTCGAGCAGTATTTCGGCAACAGCATAATTAATTATTGCCAAAATTCTTTGAAATTTTAAGGACGTTATGTCCTCTTATATGCTATTTTAGAATTTATAAATTTGTAGAATTTATAATTTTTGAATAATAATTTTTTTTTAATTACTGATCTTTCACCTTTCACGCGAGTGTTCCAATATTTTAGAAAAATAATGTGTTGATATAATGGACTAAATTTGTATTAATTTCTACCACATACTTTTGAAAAATTTTTTGTAAATCGATGTCAAACTTCCATGAAGTGAATATTTTCATACATTTGTATGGAAAGTGGTCGAGCTTTTTCGAGTAGTAGTTTGTCCACCCCACAATTATTGTCGCAAAGGTTTGAAATTTAAAAGAAATACTCTCCTTACATTTATAAATCTAAAAAATATAACTTTTGGCTATGTCAATATAAAAAATTTTCTGTAAAATTATCTCAAACATGAAATAAGAGCAAATTTTCACACTTTTGTATGGGAAGAGTATGATCTTTTTCGAGTAGTAGTTCGTCCGAACCACAATTTTGGCCAGATTACTTTGAAATTTCGTGTACGTAATGTAATCGTATTTTTAACTTTAAAAAGCATAAATTTGTACCATGTGTGCCTTTATTTTATGTAAATCGATGTCAAACTTGCATGAAGTAAATTTTTTCATATATTTGTATGGAAAGTGGTCGAGCTTTTTCCAGTAGTAGTTCGCCAACAGCACAATTATTGTCGGAATAATTTGAAATTTAAAGAAGATTATCTTGATATATTTGCAACTACAAACAGTAAACAATTTTAGCAAGTCGTGATGGAAATTTTTTTTTAAAGTTACATCAAACTTGAAATAAGAGCAAATTTGCACACATTTGTATAGAAAGTGGTTGATCTTTTTCGAGTAGTTGTTCGCCCAGAGCTCAATTTTTATCGGAATGACTTAATTTTTTAAATGAGTCATCTGTGAATAAGGTCAATTACGGCCAGTAAAAGAAAAATAATTTTTTTTTTTTTGGACACATTTATTTTTTATTTTTTGTTTTTCGTCGAGTAGTATTTCCTCCAAGCTTCAATTTTTTCGGAATGCTTTGAAACTTGAAGGAAGTGTTCTCTTTGTATATACAAATCTATCGAATATAATTTTTTATTACGTCGTTGTGGAAGATTTTCTGGAAAATATCATCCAACTTCAAATAAGAGCATATTTTCACACATTTGTAAAGAAAGTGGCCAATATCAGTCGAGTAGTGCTATACCGACACCATAATTTTGGTCGGAATGGCTTAAAAATTTTTATGAGTAATCTCTGAATATAGTCAATTACACACAGTGAAAAAATTTTTTTTACACTTTTTGCAAAATTTCCGATCTTGTTCGAGTAGTTGTTCCCACACGCCAACATTTTTGTCCAAATGCTTTGAAATTTTGAACTCATATCCTCTACATATATTCAGATTAAAATACTGAAGGTTTTTTCCAACTGTTCTTGAAAATTTTTTTGTAAATATGCATCAAACATATACGAAGAACATGATTTCCATACATTTGGGTGGAACGCGGATGATCTTTTTCGAGTAGTACTTAGCCCACTCCATAGTTTTTATCAGAGTGCTTCAATATTTCAGGACACTAATCTACCAATATAACTGACTTCAAAATAAGTAAAATCATACCATACCTTTTTGAAAATTTTTTCTTAAATGACGTCAAACATCTATGAAGTAAATATTTACATGGAAAGTCGTCGAGCTTTTTCGAGTAGTAGTTTGCGCACGCCAGTGGGATACTCCGATTCAAATGAAATATGCGATGTCTATACGATTCTAAAAAGTATACATTTGTTTTACTAAATACCTATATTTAACTTTTTACATGCTTTCAAACATGAAAAATGCTAATTTTTACTACTCGAGCTACTCGTTGAGCTCGAGTAGCTCATCAACTACTCGAGCAGCTCGAGTAGCTCGAAGCTCGAGTAATGGGAAGCCCTGCTCCAAACCACGACACAACAATGGAAAATACATACCTACATAAATACATAATACATACTCAGGATACAATTTCTTATCAAACACAAATTTTTAATAAAATAATCAAATTACCAAACTTTTGGGTTGAATATCCTGACGCTTGGTTTTTTCAAGCGGAATTACAATTTGCTCTACATAATATTTATGATGATAATTTTAAGTATCAAACTATTCTAATTTTTTTTTTTTTTTTTTTATATAATCTTTATTCCATTAATAAATAAATTTACAATTCAATAATTAGTGCCTCAGCGTCCAATGGACATTATAGAGGCGAGTTGGCAAACTATTTTAAACAAGAACTAAATATATGTATACATAATTCAGTTTAGAGTTATATATATAAAAAGAAAAAAAAAGTATATATATATAAATACACATTAAGTAAAATAAAAAATAAAAATCTATCTATAAGAAAAGTAATTAATTGTATATTTACAATGAGATAAATATTCTTTGTTGCAAGATCTAATTACGAAAGAAGCATTTCCAATTTTTCAAGTAAATATTCTTTTATCTTTCTTTTAAAAACTGATATTCTTTCAATGTTTTTGAGATGTTGTGGAAGATTGTTATATTCCAAACTACCCATGTGCTCCACTCTCTGTCTTGTGGTTTCCAATCTACACCTTGCAATTCGCAAATTCATGTTGTTCCTTGTATTAAACGCTGTTTGATTTCTGGAATATGTAATGGTATGATGACCAATATCATGTAAGGATTTATAGACATGAAGCAATAATTGCATTTTATGTAATCCATAAATTGGCAAAACTGTCAATGATACTTCTTTATAAAGAGATAATGTTGGAAATGTTAGTGGCAGACTAAAGACAGACTTCAATGCTTTATTTTGGACTCTTTGTAATGATTTTAATTCGGTGCTTTTTTTATAGCCATATATTATTGGCAAATAATTCAAATGGCTATGTATCAATGCTTGGTAAATAAGAAATTTCGTTCTGGTATTGAATTTATTTTTAAATTTATAAGTCAAACCAATAACAGCTACAATTTTTGATCTGATGTGTTGCATATGAACATCCCATGACAAATTAGTTTGCAGGTACATGCCAAGATATTTTGTTGAAGACGTTTCAAAAACTTCCCTTGCATCAATAAATATACTACAGTCTTGGTTGTCATTTATATATGGTCTGAATCTCAATAGTTTAGTTTTCTCAGAATTTAAGACAAGTTTGTTTATTCTAGCAAACTCTGATATCAACGCTGCATCACGTTCCATGTGAGCTTTCAAAGCTGTTTCATGTTTATAAGGGTAAAAGATACATATATCATCCGCATACAAAAACAAATTTCCAAATAAACCAAGATTCATTATATCATTCAGATAAACAGTAAACAACAATGGGCCCAAAACACTTCCTTGTGGTACTCCATATTCAACACTACCAAGATAACTTCTATGGTTATCAACTTCAACAAACTGCTTTCGATTAGTTAAGTAGTTTTTTATCAAAGCTATTGATTTTCCGTTCACACCATAGTATCTAAGCTTATGTATTAGTATATCATGATCTACAAGATCAAATGCCTTCGAAAAATCGTAAAAAATACCAGCCACACCCTTAAAACCGTTATCCAATCCTTGGCAAATATTGTTTATAACATTTACTACAGCATCTTCTGTACCACATCCCTTCTTAAAACCATATTGACAACTATATAATAAGTTATTTTCGTTTAAATACGATGAAAGCTGTTTATGTAATATTTTTTCGAAAATTTTATCAACTAAGGGAAGCAAGGCAATAGGACGAAACTTTTCTACTTGTGTAGCATGAGACTCTTTTGGTATAGGTATAATTTTAGCAATTTTTAAATCATTTGGATACAGTGAAGTATGAATCATACGATTAAAAATGTTTGAAAGATATGGACATAAAATATCTTTGCACTCAAGAAGCATTTTTGGTGAAATTCCATCATAACCACAGCTTTTGGCTAAATCAAGTTCTGAGATAATTTCAGCTATTTCCAAATCGGTAGTATTAAAAAAGTCAAATGTTTGTTGACATCGACTTAATGTTCTCAGTCCATTACATGAATCCCCAGGTAAGTATTCGATTCGCTCTTTTAACGTTTTTGGTATTTGAAGAAAGTAGTGATTAAATAGGTCAGCTTTGACTTGGTTGTTTGTAATAAAAACTCCATCAACATTTTTTATATCAACCTCCCTTTTCAAGTTTCTACCAAGATTTTTATTTAAGAAATTCCAGCTTTTTTTCGGATCGTGCTGAATATTGCTTAAATTTTTATAATAATATTCATTCATGGATTCCCTGGAAGCTTTCCTGATTATATTGCTTATTCTTTTTAGTCTACTTTCTATTTCATCACATCGACGTTTTCTCCTCAATTTCAAAAAACTTTTCTTGAATAATATTAAAGCTTGCAAATTTTTATTTATCCATGGAGTTATTTCATTTTTTATCATCCTTTTATCTCGTTTTTCTATAGTCGAATTCTTTACTGCATTTGATATTAGAGTCATTATACGTGTGGTGTCAGTAGACGGATTGCCAGTTTCCACAAATGTGTGTAAAGTATTACAAACTTTTTCTTTAGCATGTGTATAGTTACAAATTTGACGAACTATTTCGATATATTCTGATATACTTGCTTGAGTCTTTATTTTGCATGATAGTAGATTGTGATCTGTTAAAGAACAGACAATAGTATCGATAAAAATAGATTCCTTAATATTAGTGAAAACATTATCGATTGATGTCCCAGGTTCAGGGTGTGTTATCAAGGTATGGCAATTCCTATAATAAAAAGTTGATAATAAATTAATCAAGTTTAATTTGAATTTTCTCGTAGATAGTGGTGCAGTAGGCTCTGTTGTACCATCTTCAAAACTTAAACACTTGTTCATCTACACATTGTTCATACATAGAAACTTTTGGTTCAAAAATTCTCAAAATTAATTTAGGTTTACGTCTCGATTTTGAATTTTCTTTCCTTTTAGCAAATGTTTCAACACCAATCATCGGTGCAAACTTTTTTGAAAATTTTGGCATCATAGTAGATATCAAAAACAAATTAATGAATGATCTCACAACCAGATGAAAAATTTAAGAAACTTCTGGTTTTGATGTGTAAACATCTATACGCGCACAATACAATCACAAAAACAGCATACATGTGAGAGTCACATCTTACGCGTAAGATGTGACCATTAAGACAAATCGGTATGACATATGATTGTTTGGTGAAAAAATTATTATATGGAATAACCTTTTTGTCGCTGTTTTCTGCATTTTATTTATTACCAGATGTTTACACATCTCCCTTGTGATCGGACTCAAATGATTTTTTTTGCGATATTTATTCACTCAAATTTCGTATTCCAGAAAACAAATACACAAACCTTCTTAGAAAATTGAACGCGGCGATTATAGGATGTTAAACTGCATTACCATACCTGATCGTTACCCACTTCCACACATTCACGATTTAAATATTGAACTCAAAGATAACAAGTAAGAAAATAATAGTCGGTCTAGACCGACTATATGATACCCTATACCATGCGTTTAGAAACCCTATCTCTTAGGCCCAACTAACTGGACATAGAAAATAAGCAAAAATCAAATTTGAGTGGGATTTTTATTAATTTTTTTGGCTGCAGATATGAAAAAGTTCATATCGGATGCTATATCTATATGGGGACCAGGTCCAAAAATGGACCAATCCTGATCATGTTTGGCAAAGTCTCTTGCAAAAATATATACAAACAAAATTTGAGAAGAATCAGTGCATTATTTTTGTTTTTAGTATATTTAAGTGAAGATCGGGAAGCAGTCTATATGGGGCCAAAGGAATCATTTTTGGACTACTCATTAATGGATGTAATGAACGCATACAAACCCAATTTGAGTAAGATCTATATGACAATTTGGATCTTATGGCAATTTATGTCGATTTCATAGGGGTAATTTGTATGGGGGCTAGGTCTGAACATGGACCGATTCTCACAAATTTCAATAGCGTTCATCCCATGCGACCTGCAGTTTGATTACAAGGTTTAAATGGACACACAGACGGACGGACGGACATTGTTAAATCAACTCAAAAAGTGATTCTGATTCGATCGGTATAATTAAAGATGGGTCTAGGTCAAATATTTTTGGTTGTTACAAACAGCAGCACAAAGTCATTATACCCAAACCACATAGTGGTATAAGGTATAAAAATATATTTTCAAAATTAGATCTAGTTCGTGCATACCACCAGATTGCTATGGCTAAAGAAGACATACACAAAACTGCAAAAAGGCAGAGAGGAAGAAAGATCACCAGGAGTTAATGCGTCTGGTCGAAAGCAGTAGAAGAAAAAATGTGGTTTTCCGTGGAATTAGTAAGGAGGGGGCTTTAAAAGCAAATATTCAAAAACTTTGTACCAAAAAATTGGGAATTCCAGATATTGAGGTAAAAAATGTTCGAAAACTATATGAAACAGATGCAAATATATGTGCTGTAGCTGAATTTCAAACAGAAGAAATGGTATTAGATGTATTTAAGAATACTAAAAAACTAGCAGGTTCATCTATTTTTGTGGATAAGGATTTGAATGAGGAGAAACAGCAAAATAAAAAAGTGTTGTTAATATTAAAAAAACAACTTAAAACATTAGGCAATAATCAAAAAGTTTTAGTAAGAAATGATAAAATGAAAATAAATAATGAATGGTACTATTGGAATAAAGATAAAATATTAATGAATGGTAACGAAAATGCTAATAAAAGATTAGAAAATATTTTTAAAGATAAATTTAATTCAATAAATATATGTTATAAAAATTTGTTAAACCAAAAAAACGAAATGTAGCCGGAAGTAAATATGAAATTAAAAATCTAGCTAATAAGAAATATAGTAATAGATATAATAATTAAAAACTTTGTTTAATTTCCTACAATATTCATGGCTTGGGTAATAAATTTCACAATCATGATTTCTTTGGGTACATAGAACAGGCAGATATTTTTGTATTAGTGGAGACACATGTAGAAATGAATTCACTTGTTAAATTTGAAAACAGGTTCAAAAATTATTATATTAAATGGAAACCTGCAACTCGGTAGAGGTATAGGTGGACATATATTGGAGTTCGAAAGAATTTGAGTGATATTGGAATAAAACATAAATTTATAACATATGGATGTACTGATATGGTCAATATTAAATGTCACGCGACTGAATTTACATTATTCCTATATATCTACGGGGTGCCAATTGGCGTAATGAATCTAATACCTTAAAGGATGTTTTCCAAGGAAATGATATACAAAATCCAATAATAATGGGTGACGTTAATATTAGAATAGGAGAGGAACAGCAATCTTTGGAAAATTTAATTGAATGTAGTTTTCAGGCTGGCTTAAAAGATAGAAAATCAATGGATAAAATAACAACTGCAGATGGTAGAACTTTCTTGGAATTTTGTAAGGATTATGGATTGGTTGTTATGAACGGAAGAACTATAGGTGAGGAAGAAGGCTGCTTCACTTTTCTGGGTAGTTCTGGCAACTCGGTGAATGATATATGTGCTGTTGATCTACATATACTCAACTTAGTAGAAACTTTTGTGGTGGAGAACCAAATATGGTCGGATCATCTACCAATCAAACTGAACTTTAGCTTTTATTACACACAAGAAAAAACTAAAAAAGTAAGTTCGCTTTGAAACGGAATATAAAAGATAAGGAGAAGTACCTTACTAAAGTGAACCACAACTTAAATTTTTTGAGGACACATAAACTGGACCCCGATTTACATGACCTTACTCAAGTTATTTTAGATTCATATGATGTAACAGTAGCCAAAGGAAAACAAACGAAGTTCAAAAAGAAATGTTTCGATGTAGAGTGCAAGGTTGCCAGGGAAAAAACATTTAATGCTTTAAATAAATTTCGAAAATCGCAAAGTGATGTGGACAAGCAAAAATACACAGAGAAAAAAGGCATTTTCCAAGCGATGTGTAAAAATAAAAAAGAAAATTATTATAGCCTAATGAACAAAAATTAAATTCTATCGCTGATAGCAAACAGTGGTGGCAACTAGCAAGGGAATTGAAACAAAATGAAAACTATATTGCATGTCAAGTAAGTGTTATTTCTTTCCAAGAACATTTTAACATGCTTCTAAATCCATCTGTTAACTTTAAACATTTTGAGTATGCTGCAAACCTACTTTCTGATGATGACCTTGATAAGTCTTTTACTTTACAAGAAATAAGATTATTGGTTTCGAAAGTTAAGGAAAATAAAGCACCGGGTGAGGACAGAATATCGTACGAGTTCTTCGTTAGTGGTGGCGATGATTATTTGAGGGCTTTAGCTGACACCTTTACGAAAATATTAAATGGGAACCGTTCTGTGGAGAAATTCGAAAAAAGCATCGACCAAGCAACTACAGAGGCATTTCATTTATGAATTGTATAGCCAAGATTATGATGGGCGTAATTCACGAAAGATTGACTAAATGGGTAAACAAACACCAAATACTCAATGAATTCCAAGCTGGATTCCGCAAAGGGTATTCGACTATCGACAACATTTATAATTTTTCAGCAATAGTTAACATCAAATTCTATGAAAAGAAGAGAATTTATGCTTTCTACGTCGACTTTAGGGCAGCTTTTGATTGTGTACCAAGAAAGCTATTAATATACAAACTCCATAATTTGGGCATATCTACAAAAGTAGTTAATTTCATTGAAATTATTTATAATCATACAAAATCAGCAGTATGGACTGGAACCGAACTTTCCGAATTTTTCGAGACAAATTCAGGCGTTAAACAAATTATTTCAAGCCGTCTGCCGATCCATACAAACGTATGGAGCGCAGATATGGGGTTTTTCAGGATTCGATTATGTAGATAAACTGCAAAGGTTTTTCACAAAAAGAATATTAAAACTACCAGATAATACACCAAATTATGTGATTGCTATTGAAACGGGTCAGGAAGGGGCTCATATATATACATACAGTTTCCATTTGAAATATATATTCAAAACTCTATTCGAGTATGAAAATCGTAGATTACCACAGAAACTCTCAAAGGCAATTGTTAGCAAAAAATTTATTGGTATAAAGATTTAGATGAACGGGCCTCTAAATACAATTTAAGTCTCAATAACGCAAATCTGTGTAAATCCGTATGGAATAATATATGTTTTCAACTCATCCAAAAAAAGAAGGATGAAATTGAACATGATTACCATGTATCAGCACTCCAAAGTCAACAAAGAACACATAAGTTTTTGAATCATTCCAAAGGTCTCTCTCTCATACTGCAATGAACAATATAATCAACATGTCATGTCCATTATAATGAAGGCACGTAGCGATTTTGGCTGAACGGAAATCCATACAGTACAGTTCAATCCAGAATGTGCTCACTATGTAATCTGAAGGAAGAAGAAAATTTGTTACATTTCTTAGGAAGGTGTCCTGTGCTAAAAGAACTAAGATTGATGTCTTTTTTTTGTACACGATTGACAGATTGTGAAATGTTTGATATTTTAAACGGTGGTGCTAATGAAAACTTGTACAAATTATATAATTATATAACAGAAGCCTTAAATTATAGGAAAATATTAATTAATGAATATAGCTTTTAATTATTTTTTAACCCATCCCAAACTTCCGGCAGACGGAAAATCTTCATTATTATTTGATTTTTTATTATATAAGTATTATAACGAATGAATGAAAAAATCAATAAAGAAATCAATCTATCTATCACAAAACTGCAATCACTGCACCTAGACGATTACAACTGGACGATTACTTCAATCGAAGTATTTTCAGCCTAACATACGAAAAAAAAAATGATTGGGCAGCAAGTTGCATCAATTGTCAAAAAATAAAAAATTAATATTTACAAAAAAACACCTATACAAAAAATTGAAATTCCACCAGGTAGATTTGAACACATTCACATGGATCTGGTGGGACCATTACCTATTTCAAATAATTTTCGGTATTTACTTACAATTATAGACAGACACACACGATGGCCCGAAGTTTATCCTCTCAAAGAAATTTCAACAAAAAAGAAAAGATTAAGAGAATATTTTTCACACATTCGTTCTAAAATTATTCATCATAATAGAGATAAAAGTTATGTTCCAAAAGCTTTAAGTACTGTGATTATGTATTTGTCAAAATTAATCGCTCATTATGACTTCAAAAACCATTTGAAGGACCTTTTAAAGTTATTTCACAATTAAATCCATCTCCATTGATTATCTTAAACCAGCATACATACACAATATACCACACTTAAAAACTGCACCTCATACTTATTGAAAAAAGAAACTGACCTTTAATATTGTATCATTATTTTTAACTTTTCAATTTTATACGTTTCACTTGAGGGGGAGTACTCGTATATATAGTGTGCCTCTCTATACATCTGGTATAAATATACTTTAAATTTATATACAGTATAACTATACTTTACATTTATATACAGTATAAATATACTTTAAATTTATATATGTACTACATTTTTATTATAAATTTAAATAAGTTAAGTTAAGAGTGTTTTGATTTTTATTGATTTCCATTTCTCTTTTTTAAAGAAAATATTTTCATTCATTCAGTATTCAATTTTCCATCTTTCAACTATATTGTATACTAGCAGTATACCCGCTACATTGTTAGCGTAATTATTATATTAATTATTTAACCCATAATAATATTTAAAAACAATACGAAATATAGTGTGAGTGACAACACGATGGAAACTTTTAACAAAATATATTTTTTACGACTTGGATGGAATCTTTTATTAGTTTAAACATTTGTACGTTTTATTTATTTAACAAAGAAGAAATATTAATATTACTTCAGAAAAAATTAACAAAACTTAAAAGTATTAATTTTTATGCTGTTGACAAAACAATGGAAACCTTTACTATACAATAACACTGTGGAATAAAATGATGGTAATGATCTTGGGGGTGGATGATTTCTATACCGAACGATTGTATTAATTTATTTTAGTAAAACTCCCGAAGTGTTTAAACGTTTTGGGTCCATTTAAATATATCATTTTTTGTTCAACACTATTCGCAAGATTAATGCTAGCCAGACGATTTTATGGATTTTCATAGAATATTTCTCACAAATATTCTTTTGTCTGCGGCCGTCACTAAAATCAGCTATTATTCTAGATTTTAACTCTTCATTAAACTTTATTCTTGCCATTATTTTATAATAATTGAAAGAAAACATCAGAATTTATAAATATTTAAATAACGGTAAAAATTTAAAAAAAATTTTTTCACTGGTTCTTCTATTTTTTATTATTTTAATCAACTCTGGTAAAGAAATTTAAAAGTTGTCACTGTTTTGGCATCACTTAAAAACATATTTATTTTCGCTTATCTATTTCTTTTTTAGTTTTATTTTTTGTAACAAATGTGTTGTCTTCCAATATAGAATACACCCAATAGTAATTTCGTAAAAGAAATACATAATTTTATCACTAAGCGTAATAATTAAAAACAAAATTGGCAAATTTTGAATTTTGTAAAAATTTCCAATGTATTGCGACCTACTCTATTTAAGTACCACTTTTTTATTCATTATAGGTTCGAAAATTATTCAAAAATAATACTATTTGTAATATCGATGGCTTAGTTTGGAAAGAAGTAACTCTAGCCATAGGACGAACGCTATTGAAATTGGTGAAAATGGGTGCATGTTAAGACCTTATCCCCATTCAAATGACCCTTATGATATCGACTTAACTTGCCATAAGATCCAAATTACCAAATAGATCTCAGTCGAATTGGGTTTGTGTATGTTTATTACATCCATTAATCCGTAGACCAAAAATAAACCATATAGCACAATTCACTTAAACCTATCTAAAACAAAAATATTGCACAGCTTTTTCTCGGTTTGTATATGTGGTTGCAAAATATAAGTGACTTTACCATAAATGTTCAGGATTGGTCCAATTTCCGACGTAGACTTGGTTTATGATATTTTTAAACCCAATTAGTTGGACCTAAGACCAATTCTCTAAACCAGTGAAGGCCGTGCCAAACACACTGGTGCTCGGCTTCTTATATGTATACAGCCGAACGAAAACAAAAATACTCACCAAAGAGTAAAAGTAAACAACAATTTCATTCCGTCTTATGAAAGCTTTTGAACAAAGCAGGTGTATGTCGCATTGCCTTTTGAAATTCATATATATATTATACCCTCCACTCCAGTGTGCAGAGGGTATATATAAGTTTGTCATTCCGTTTGTAATAATTAGAAAAAAAAATCTGGACCCCGTAAAATATATATTTGTGATCCTTATAACATGCGAAGTTGATATAGCGATGTCCGTCTGTCCGGCTGTCCGTCTGTCCGTCTGTGGAAATCACGATGACGGCTTCAATCGGGTAGCTAGGGTGCTCGTTGGTATAAAAAATGATTCACTAAAATCCTGAGAAGTTTGCTATTTAAAATCGTCTAAATCGGTTAATCTGGTCCCGACAATTGAGCGAAGAAGTAAAAAAAGTTCTGAGAAAATATGATTTGAGTATGTGTTCTTGTGACAACGTCCTCAATAGGACAGCTAGCGCGCTCGTTTTTACTGAAAATGATTCACTAGCATCATAAAAAGGCGTCTGTTTTTAAATCATGACAATAAGTTTCATAGGTGCCGAGAAATCACTGAAAAGGTAAAAAAAATATGACGTTTTCCTATATTGTTTTCCTAAATTTTGAATTTTGTCATAGCTGTGTATGTTGTTTTTGTGGTCGTTGTGTTAATAATATAAAAATTCATCAATATCAATATTTTTTGGTGTAATATTTAAGTTAATTAATTAATAAAAGAAACTATATAAAATCAATATCAATATTCTGCGATTTTTATAACATCACAAAATGTTACAAATTGATACATACTACTGTTGCCAATATCAAAATACCATAAATAATATTCATATATTCTGTATATGTATATCCATAATAAGCGCATATTAAAATAAATCGGTATTTTATTTTATTTATACAAAATTCTGAAATTTTTAGAGTTGCAAAAATAGTATGGTTTTAAGAGTTGAATCTTTAGTACATGTATAAACCCTGCATACCTGCATTCAAAAGTAGTAGGTAGATAAACCATAAAACTTTATTTACGCTGTAAAAAAATTGGTGTTTGGAAAAACACTATTTTTTGTCAGATGTTAAAAAAGATGTTAATTACAATAAATTTTTAACATTTGTTATTTAATGTCGGGAACGGAGGCAAACGCCATTCCCAAAATTTTGTTTCAAGAGTTATCCACATTAAGAATAACCGCGGAGCTCAGCTCAATCAATGTGCAATGATCGAGCCTTGCCCTGGGAAACATGCATTTATGCTTTTCTTAACACAAACGCCATTCCCAACTACCAAAAAGTTAAGACACGAGCTATTCACATTATGAATAGTCGCGGAGCTCAACTCAATCAAAGTGCAATGATGAAGCTTCACACTGGGAAACATATATTCATGCTTTTCTTAGCACAAACCGAAATTCTTATGGCACATTAAAAATAAACTAATTGAGAAGTACAATTCATCATTACGCTGTATTATAATACTATTTTCTTATTTTACTGTTAGCTAGTAAACAGAGTGATCGTATCATTGTGAACGAAATAGAATTGAAATTGTGTGCAGATTTGTTTTACTTAAAAAACCTGTTTCTACAGATAGTGAATAAAATCCGAGTAAGCATTTTATGCAATAAATGATCATGTAGAGTCTTTTTGACTCATATGTGCTATTAAAACAGTCATAAAGCGCCCTTTTGCTGATCACAAAATTTTCTTTTGTTGGGATTTTTGAGTCTTATTTAATGTAATTTTTCTATAAATCACTTTTTAAGAGAAAGCAAAAATCATTTTCTAGTCTTTTTCTAATAGCGCATGTGATTAATCAGTTTTTAATCATCAAAAGTGCTCGAAGAAGACACAGTAAGATTATTTTTGTTAAAACAATCTTCGAAATGATGACTGGGATATCGTATATTTTTGTTAACACACAAACATATGCATAACAGCACGAGTAAACCGAACTCTAATAGGCTTCTTATATGTATACAGCCGAACAAAAACGAAAATACTCACCAAAGAGTAAAGTAAGCAACAATTTCATTCAGTCTTATGGAAGCTTTTGAACAAAGTAAGCCTACGTCGCGTTGTCTTGTCAATTTTTACGTTGGTTTTTAATAGGTACTAGTGATGCCAGGAGATTTTTTCAGAAATCTCTACGCTTATGAAAAAAATTCCCTTTTTTCGCTACACTCACTTTTTCCCTTACACTACTTATTTTAATATTTATTTTTAATTTGTACATTTTCAATTTCAATTATGTAAAAATAACATAAAAACATAGAAAAAAAAATAAGATAAAAATATCATGAGAATTACATAAGAATAATATAAAAACCATACAGATATTATAAAAAAAAAATTTTACAATTCTGTATAATTCATTTTTGATATGGCTAGATGTGCATTTAAAATTTACACAATTAATTAAAATGGCTTGCAAATGAGATGTTATAACTCAAACAGAATATTTGTTCTTGGTTTTCAGTGTTGCCGTTTTAGCTTTTTAGTTGTTTAGCATCCAAAATTTACCAATAGATGCTAACTTAGAATCTTTTATTAATAAAAAGTTGCTTTTAGCATCTTTTTTTTTTGATATTTTTTTTAAATTTTTTTGAATAAATAATTTTAATGGTATTGATATATTTTAATTTCTCAAAGTGTAGTACAGTAATTTTGTGTACTACTCCTTTTACCACTCTGCTCGTTTCTTTCAACAAATATAACAAAACATTTTGAAATAGAAGAATGTAAACACCAACAACAGTTGTTAATAAATTAGAAAGTCGATTGCCAAAAAATATTATTGTATTAAAAATATGCCAAAATTTTCAATACAAAACACATTAAATCGGGTAAAAGAACAGATAACCAATATATTAGAAGAGTTTAAATTTATATCATCTGAAACAGAAAAAATTCAAATCCAATGGAGTTATATCACAGAACAAAACTGGGATACAACACTGAATACAACCTCTTTATGGATTGAAAAATTCTATTGGCGAAAATCCATTTAAGGAGTTATATTGTATTGTATTGTATTTGTATTGTCTATATTAGTTTTGTGTTTCTCAAAAGCCGAAGTTGAACGTTTGTTTAGTTTAATGGCTTTAGTTAAAAGCAAACTTCGGACAGAATAAAATCCGAGTTGTTATGTTCTGTAATACGTATAAAAGAAGGATTGAAATTGAAAAATCGGTGCTGTCACAATCACAATATACCGAGTGATGTCGTTGATAAAAGTCGATCGTCAGAAAACTATCAGAGCCAAGAAGAACTTGAAGATGAAGACATCACAGAAATGTTAGATTCCATAAACCAATTATTCTAATATAATCGTATCTTTTGATAATGTAATTTCTGTTATATTTTAAATAAAAAAAAAAATCCCTCTAAAATTAAAAATATTTAATTTAAGTTTAAAATAAACTCAATTTGATGTTAAAAAAAATTTCAGATTAAATCCAAAATAATTTTAATTAAAATTTAGAAAATATAAATCGAAACATATGTTTTATATTAATTTTTCGATTTAAAAACCAAAGAATTTATTAATAAGTATATAATTTTTCATTATAAAGGTAATGAAATTTGAAAAAAATTTTGCATCTTTTTTTTAGACTCCAGTACGTTTAAGCATCTTTTTTTGCAATTAAGCATCTTTACAATTTCAAATTATGGGAATACTGTTGGTTTTAAAAGATTTTTTATAACAGTGGTTATAAGCATGTATACTTAGATCTGATTTATCGCATTTTAATATATTTTCAAAAGCCTTGCATCTGCATTTATAGTCGTCACCTTTGACCTGCTCCAGCCATCCCTTAGCTTCTCGTCTCTCAACTAACTGAAGCAAAATCTTTATGTTCTGTATTTCTTTTATGTGTTTTCAGCATCATCGAAAAACGAATCGGACATTTTTCTAAAATTAATTATGTTTCTAAAATTAATTATGTTCAAATTTATAATATTTTAATGAAATGCACAAAAAAGTGTTTTATACTTGTCATTGTTATTAAAGAATCCACATATTTACTTCCTTCATATTATAGAGTTATTACCAGACTTAAAAAGACTTTAAAGTTTAAAATTGAAAAAAATTATGCGATATTTAACAAATACATTCAAAATAGTTTTGACTGAAATTTTTGGCAGTTTTAGTTTTGCCTTGTATCAGTAAAATGTTCAGATATTAACTAAAAAAAACAATTTGTTAAATATTTTCATCTTAATTATCTTAATTAATTTAAAGACACAAAGATAGATTTAATACAATAAAAGCAAGTAAGAGTTGAAAGTTGATCTATGCGGACTCACAAATGTGCCCTATACTAACAGGTCTGGAAAATTGAAAAGGATTGTAAAAAATAAAATGCACCTTTATATTAAAAAATGTAAATTAAAAAGAAAATTATAAAATAAACCATTTACCTGGTTAAACTTAATATTGTTTGTAATTATCTGGATCAGGTTAGTATTTAAAATGGGATAAATCGGGTGTCATTGTGCCAATTTATGACCTAAAATATGTAGACACCTCTATAAAATGCTGAAAATTCAGAGCATTTGTTGTAATAATTCAGTAATAGGTTTATCAAAGTGTTTACATATTCAAATATCTTATATACATTTGTTAAAAATAGTGCTAGAAGTCCAGATATAATTGTAAACGTAAAACCCAGGTGGAGGGTATTAAAGATTCGGCATATCCGAATTTAACACTCTTACTTGTTTTTAATAGGTACACAGAGAATATTTGTTTAAAAGAAACCAAAAATGTTGAGAAAATTCGAAGACTTGATAAACTATAAATTAAACATTTTCTATAAATAACATACGTCGCCTCCACTTGACAACATTATAGCTGTCTTTTATGCATTTTTTTTTTAATTTTAAAAAATATCCAGTTACTGGTAATTTTTTAGTTTCTGGTAACATACCACTTAATAACCTTTGAAATTTCTTATATTTTTAAGTTTTGCTATTTTGTGTTAATTTTTTTTGTTTTTTAAAGAAATGAATTACTTATTATTACTTATTTGATTTAATAAACTTCAAACTTATGGATAAAAGAGATTAAATGTGCTTCACATTTTGTTTTACATTTTTTAAGATTTAAAATTTTAAAACAACAAATTATATATAAAATTTTAACATATTCTACGTGAACTCAACAATTTGCCCTTTTATGCTTTCATAGAAACTGTAATGTTTCGGTCCTAAGAAACATTCGCTCATCTAAAGGAGCGTTTATTGGAATATATGTTTCTATATTCTTAAAGAAACATACGCACATCTAGGAGCGTTGTTCGCTATTTTAAATAAAGCGAAGTGTTCACTTAGATGTTTTGTAAAACAATCGTTGCTTTATTTGATTTTTCTTTGCTTATAAAGCTACAATGAGATTCTTATAACTAGTCTAGTACTGAGTGACATTTAAAGTCACTCAATGATTTCTGATTATTTTAGGATTCTTATTCTATATTTAAATCTATCTAAACTATATGGATTTGTATCAATATCCCAGCAATTTAGAAAGCATTTCTCTGTAAAGAATATAGTGCATTGAGTAACTTTCATGATTATTGAATGTTACTCAACACTTCAAAATATTTTCACTGTAATATTCTGCTTTGGTATTTACAATGTAACTTTAAACTTTTACTCTAATTGTTTACATTAAATCAAAACAAAAAATGATCGTTTATTAATTTGTAGCTGACCTGGGATATTTATACATGTTTAGTCACACTTGTTATTTTTATGAACACTAGTTATACGCGCCTCTATGTCTAGAACTCAACACAATATTGGCTGTATTGTAGTGCATGACACATATTTTCATTGCTTATATTTAGTTTGTGTGTGACGTCATGCATACACTACACCCCTACCCTTTCAGTTTGTGTTTACAGAAATTGTGTGATTTCACTTAATTGCTGTTGTTTGGTTGGTTTTGAAATTTGAATACGCTATAAGTTGTGTTCTTTTTTTTTTTAAATTTCTTTGATATTTGAACATATTGTAAGTAGTGACTAAATACCATAATAATTACGTTTATGTTACAAATTTCTTGTTGATGTTTGAATTAGTTACTAAGTGACATAATAATTATTTTATTACAAAAAATTTTGTTTTTTCTTTATACATATTATTCTTGTATTTAAATGACATAATAATTATACAATAAAAAAATTTGTTACAAGTGATACTTAAATAATAAAATTTTTTTTTTTTTTTTTTTCTATACATATTTTTCTTATTATAAATGCTGATAGTATTAAAATTTATTATTATATTACAATTTTTTAAATTTTTGTCTTAGTTATCTATTGTATTTTTTCAATAAATTTTTATGTACAGTTTTTTCTTTTCCATTTATTCTTATAGTTACATTTAAATTATTTATATCTATAATTTCATATGGTCCAGTATATGGCCTTTGGTTCTTTTTCCTAGTTTCTAATTTTACTAGCACTAAATCTCCTATGTTAAGATCTATCCTATTAATTTTGGTATATGATTCTAAACTTCTATTCTTTTTCGTAATTTCAATTAGTTTTTTAGCATTTTCCAATGAAATTTTTAGCCTCATTTTTAATTCATTAGCATAATTGTCTAAGTTGTATACCCTATCATTATTCATATTTTGTTCACCCGGTAATCTAAGTAATTTACCAAAAATTAACTCAAATGGAGAATAATTGGTATCTACATGTGGTGTTATATTGTAAGCGAAAGAATAATAAGCTATCCAATCACTCCAGTTATCATTATTTACGAATGACAAGAAGTATTCATTCAACATTCTATGATTTCTTTCTATGGTACCCAAAGTCTCATGGTGATATGGTGTAGACAATTTTTGCTCGATTCTTAACAAATTGCATATTTCTTTCATTAGTTCATTCACAAACTCTGTACCTCTATCAGATTTTAGAGTTTTAAAAATGCCATATTTTAATATCAAGTTTTCTACTAGGCTTTTCGCTATACTCTTAGCCTCTTTTGTTTCCATCGGGACTGCTATCACATACTTAGTAAGTTCACACTGCATAGTTAAAATGTATCGAAAATTTTCCGAAGGGCGTAATGGTCCAACTGTGTCGATAACTACAGTGCTAAAGCTATTTCCCGGTGTGTCTGTTACACTTAATGGTTCTCTAGTGTGTCTTACTTGTTTGCTCCTTTGGCAAAGATCACACGTTGATACATATTCCTTTACCATCTTGTTCATATTTTTCCATATGTATTTCTGTTTTAGTTTTATTAATGTTTTACTTATTCCGAAATGTCCTCCGCATGGTGTGTCGTGATACAATTTAATTAATTTCCTTTTTTCTTTTTCTACTATTACCCTTTGAGGTTTACTATATATGAGAATTCTGACGTCATTTCCTTTACTTTAATTTATTATTTCTTTCATTTTCTCTATTTTTATTTTCTTAAAAATTTCGTCACTTTTTTCTAGTGCGAACATAACACAATTCAATCTGCTTAAAACAGAAGGTAGTTTCTCCAACATATTACATATATAAACGGGATTATCGCTACATCTGATGGCCATTTGATTTAAAGCAAGATTTTTCTGAATTCTCTAGTCGACTTTTCCATTATGAACTTCAGTTTTACTGCAAGTTTTATATCATTCATAGATGTACACTCCCACATTTTGAGTTGATCAGGCTCAGCAAGATTTGTATCATCATTTACCTCATTTTTGTTCTTATTTCTTCTTTTAGTTTTCTTTTCATTTTCATTTTCTCTTTTATTTTTGTTCTCTTTTTCTTCAGCTTGTATCATTCCTCTTTTCATATTTCTCGTTATCACCAGCGATTTCTTTATACTTTCATCAATGTTTTGAGGTATCATTGTCTTCAATTTATCGGAATCTAATTGAATTCTAGATAGAGCATCTGCATTAGTGTTATTTTTCCCTTTTTTGTAAATTATCTGAAAATCGTAGTCAGATAATTCCAATCGAATTCTAGTCAATTTGGAACTTGGATTTTTATGTGTAAATAGTGCAATGAGTGGACGATGGTCGGTTACTACCATAAACTTTCTACCGAATAAATAAGGTCTGAAAAATTGTATACCCCAGTGTATACCAAGTAATTCTTTCTCAATTACTGACTTATTTCTCTCGTGTTTGTTAAGCGATCGACTGGCAAAAGATATTGGTCTATCTTCTCCAATTTCACCTTGCGATAACACGGCACCTAACGCAAAATCAGATGCGTCAGTTGTTAGTATAAATGGTTTTTCGAAATTAGGGTATTGTAAAATGGGCGGACTTATTAGTCTATTTTTCAGTGATTCAAACGCAGTTTTACATTCTTCTGTCCATTCGAATTTTTGACCATTTTTAACAATTTGTTCAAACAATTTGCTATGTCGGCAAAATTTTCTATGAAACGTCTGTAGTAGTTGCAAAATGCTACAAATCGTCTAACATCGTCAGCATTTTTTGGTACAGGATATCTTTTAATTGCTTCAAATTTTTCTGGGTCTGGTTTTATACCCTTTGGTATTATTAAGTGTCCTAGATATACTACTTCAGGTTTTAAAAAACAACATTTACTGGCGTTCAGCTTTAAATTGTATTTCCGTAGTTTGTCGAAAACTTTTATCAGATTGTTGTTATGGTGATTTAGACTACAAACAAAAATTATGATATCATCTACATATAGGAAAGCTTCAGATTCCAAACCCGACAATGCTATAGTCAGCATGCGCTGAAAGCTGTTAGATGATATTTTCAGACCGAAAGTTAGTCTTGTGTATTGGTAATGACCATTTGGAGTAGAAAAAGCTGTATAAGGACGTGATTGATGGTCAAGTTCGATTTGATGAAAAGAACTTGTCATGTCCAATGTCGAAAAATATTTAGCTCTACCCAATTTATCTAAGATATCGCCAAAACGCGTTAAAGGAAATTTGTCATTTACTATTTTGTCATTTAACCTTCTGAAGTCTACAACGAATCTCCATTTTTTTAAATCTGTCTGTCCTTTCTTTGGCACTAATAAGAGTGGTGGGTTGTAAGGGCTTATCGATGGTATGGTAAAATACCAAGAGAATGAGTAATAGTTTTGTAATTTATTTAAAGTTCAATAAATTGCCAACATAACAAATGAATGAGTAATAGTTTGATGACTTACTTAAAGTACAAGTCGACATAATTATTCATAATATCAGGTGATATAAATTGGCATACCTTTAAGTTTAAACACCTCATATAAAAGGTCTAATCAAATTACCAACAATTGTTTAATACTAATTGTGTATTTTCTCTTACCCTTTTTTTTGCTTAGCTTTAAGATTTAGTATTGTAACCAATTAATATAACTACAATTTGAATTTAAATAAAAGTAGTCTATGACAAGAAACCAACACGAAAACACCTTTGTTTCCTTTCTAAAGTTCGGCCATGAAGTCCGAACACAACATGGCGACCGTGACAGGACAGTGAATCAAAGAAGTACAAATGTTTAAAAATTAGTGCAAGTGTTCAAAATAAGTGCAAGTGTTTAAAAAAAAAAAAAAAATATATAACAAACATAAAACTCAGTGGAAAAAAAAAAACATTAAAAGAGTTTCAACAATATACAGACTTAAGATACAATGACGTGGTGGAAAAAGATTTTGCAAACAATTTCGTTACTCGTTGCGGTTTACGAGGTTGGCAAATCCACAGAAGACAAAGATAACAAAGAATTAGTCGAAATAATACGCAGCAGTGTAAAAATGAACAATGAACCAAGTATTGAGAAAAATGAAAAAATTAACTTTATTGAAATCCTCACTATAATATTAGTGATTACTCTAGCAGCGATTTATACCATTAAATCAATCTGCAAAACATTAAATAACAGAAATAGATATATCGCACGCGAGCAACAGATATAAAAAAAAAAAAAAACTAACTAAACTAAATTATTTAACTCGTGCATTAACAACAAACTTTTTATGTTTTAAACGAAACGAAAATATATTTGAAAATTAAACGTGTATGCACTGCAAATTAAAGAAAAACTGATCATTTATTTTATTTGTACAATTATCATACAAAATATTAAACGGAAAATATATAAAAAAAAAAAAAAAAACAAGTTTCAAAATTGAAAAAAAAAAAATTTCAAAATTGAAAAAAAAAACAGCTATAACTACATCATCATCAAGCCTAATCATCAACAGCAGCATGGTCATCTTAAAGAAAAAGCAGCATCATCAACAGCAGCATGGTCATCTTAAAGCAGCATCATCAACATAATATTCAACATGCTGAAGTACATCTGATCCAGAATAAATTAATATATGTAAGGTTAGAGACTAAGTTTTATCTTTAATGAAAATTTTTCTATTATGACTATTATCTTAACGTAATAATTTTTGATTTAATAAAATTTATAAAAAAAAAATATGCAATGGGAAAACATATTACATAATTTAGAACCCTTTGAAAGTAAATTTAAACAATCTTACAAATGCATTAACCAGAATAGACCTATAAAAACTGAAACACTAGACAAACACATACAAATTTTAATAGAAACTTTTAATGCTATTAGAGCAGCATTACACGGGCAATACGATAGATACTCTACACCTCACAAGGAAGAGGCCAATAAGATCTTTCACACATATAGAGATCAATTAATAAGAGTATTTCATAGACACCATATTAATATTAAAGTACCACTTTCACTAAACTGTGAAATTAACATTGAAATTACTGAGACAGACGAAAGTGATAGGGAAGACTCACAAACAGAAACCGTTGAGGAAATTAAAACAATCATCATGCCACGAACGGAGGATGATGTTATGGACAAAACAACAAAAATCGTTCCTGTATTCGATGGGAATGTAAATGAGTTGCAAAGTTTCCTTGACGCTCTTACCTTAATGGATCGGATAAAGAAACACATGAAGGGATAGCAATAGAAGTAATAAAAACTAAACTGAAGGGACAAGCAAGGAACTTGATTACTAATGAAAACAGAATACAATATATTAAGTCTAAGCTAGTATCTTCAATACAGGGAGAATCATCCGAATTGTTATGTTCAAAACTAATGAACATAAGACAGCAATCGAAATCAGCTACTACGTATGCGGAAGAAATACAAGAAATTTGCTAAAAAACTAAGTAGTGCCTACATACGGGAAGGTTACCCACATAGCATTGCTGAGAAACTAACAAAGCAAAATGCAGCTAAAGCCATCTCACGAAACGCTACAAATGAGGAGGTAAAACTCATCATTAAAGCAGGAAATTTCACCTCACTTAATGAAGTTGTATCTAGATTCATAGAAACTAGCACTGAAGCTTCCAATTCAAATTCTGCTGTATTTCATTTTAAGAGCAGTGGTTATGCTAAGCAGCACTATAAAAATAACAGATTTAATAATCGCGGACGTGGTCAAAACCGGCATCAAAATAACAATTCAAGAAATTATAATGAGACCAATTCAAGAAATTACAATAACAATTTTAATGGGCATCGAGGTAACCAAAGGCACAACCACGGAAACCAATCCAATCTACAACAAAATAGAGGAAGAGTAAGAATAACTCAGGAAGTCTCGGAAAACGAGATTTCCCCCCAAAACGCGGGGGGCTATCACCAAAATTAAATGAAAATAATACTAAATCAATATTCCACTTAAACCTCAATTTAAGTAGTTTTATTGAAATACAAATATCAAATAGTAATAATTTAAATACATTTCTTGTGGATACTGGAGCAGATGTCTCACTAATTAAAATCTGTGCTCTGAATTCATTAAAATTCAATACGAAAAATATTATCCAAATATCTGGAATCGGAAAAGGAATTATTAGATCCTTGGGAGTAATTAATACAGATTTAAAGGTAAAAAACTTCTTGATTCCTCATAAATTCCATGTAATTTCGAATACATTTCCAATACCATTTCAAGGTATTTTAGGCTTAGATTTTTTCAAAACATGCTACAATTCAATATGGTCAAGATACAAATTCAAATTTACTTTCGTTAAGACCATATAATTTAAAGGATCCTATAAATATCCCAATACTTGAAAGTCTGGGCGAGGGAGTAATGACACTTCCAGCTCGTGCTGAAGTTTTTAGGGCTATAACAATTGACGATGAACTTTCTGATTTTGTAGTTCCCCATCAGACAATACACGATGGAGTATATGTAGCAGGTTGCATAGTATCAAAGGATTTTCCATACGTTAGAATCGTTAACACAAATTCTGAAAATAAATTTTTAAACAAATTATCAATAAAATATGAAAAATTGTCGGACTATGAAATCCTAAATACATCCAATATGGATAACACAAGAGAACAAACAATTTTGGAAAGGTTAACGGAAAATTTTCCTGAAATTGTAAAATCTGAATTGATTCATTTATGTTCCAAATATATTGATATTTTTGCGTTAGAAAGTGATAAAATAAGTACGAACAATTTTTACACACAGAAATTAAGAGTCTCTGATAATAATCCGGTGTACATTAAAAATTACCGTACGCCACACTCACAAAAAGATGAGATAGCAAGGCAAGTTGAAAAACTACGGCAAGATGGTATAGTTGAACCATCAGCATCTAATTATAATAGTCCTATTCTACTCGTACCGAAAAAATCATTACCGAATAATCCTGACAAACGATGGCGTCTAGTAATTGATTACCGACAAATAAATAAAAAGTTAATAGCAGACAAATTTCCATTACCCAGAATTGAGGATATTTTAGACCAACTGGGAAGAGCAAAATTTTTTTGTTGTTTAGATTTAACCTCTGGATTTCATCAAATCGGATTAGATGAAAAATCAAGGGACATTACTTCATTTTCAACAGAAAATGGTTCGTTTCGTTTTACTCGATTACCATACGGTTTGAAAGTAGCTCCAAATTCTTTTCAGAGAATGATGAATCTTGCGTTTACAGGTTTAACACCTTCTGGAACTTTTGTATATATGGACGATGTAATTGTAACTGGATGTTCAATAAAACACATGCTTGGAAATTTGGAAAGTGTTTTTCGAAGATGCAGAGACTGTAATTTAAAATTACATCCAGACAAATGCAGTTTTTTCAGATCCGAGGTAACATATTTGGGTCATAAATGCACTGATACAGGTATTTTACCAGATAATACCAAATACGAGTCAATTGAAAATTACCCAAAGCCTACTAATGGCGATGAGGTTCGTAGTTTTGTAGCTTTCTGTAATTATTACAGACGTTTCATACAAAATTTTGCATTTTATTCGGTCCATTTAACTATACTGACAAGAAAAAAAGAACCTTTCATATGGTCGGCTGACTGTGAGAGAGCTTATCAACATCTCAAGACAGCACTTTTATCTCCACGAATTCTTCAATATCCAGATTTTGAAAAAACTTTTTATATAACCACAGATGCAAGTAAAATAGCTTGTGGTGCAATATTATCTCAAGAAAGAGATGGGATGCAGTTACCTATAGCGTATGCATCACGTGCATTTACACAAGGAGAATCGAACAAGTCTCCAATAGAACAGGAATTAATAGCGATCCAATGGGCAATTAATCACTTTCGACCATACGTTTATGGGAAAAAATTTATAGTACGCAGCGATCATAAACCGCTGACATATCTATATTCTTTAAAAAATCCTTCAAGCAGATTGACGAGAATCCGTCTGGAACTGGAGGAGTATGACTTTATTATAGAACACATTAAAGGTAAAGATAATTCAGGAGCGGACGCGCTGTCTCGAATTACTTTCAATGATATAAAGTCAATACCTTTAATTAACAATACTTTCATGGTAACTACACGCGCAAAATCCGGAAGAATAACTAAAGAGAAAATTAAGGAAAATAATAACGTAATTAATGAAAAGCCTAAAGTCTTCGAAACTATTGGCTTTGATTGCGTTAAAAAGTGGGTTAAACTTAAGGTTAATATAAACAAAAATATCCCCACACTCTATTTTAAACGAGGTAAACAAGCGCTAGCACCACGAATTAATATACAAAATACTTTTGTTAATGGAAATATCGACTTAAATCAATTTTTTCCAATTCTTGAAAAAGAAACAATAAGTAGAAATCTAGATAAAATACAAATAAATTTAAATGATAATTTATTTAGCCTCGTATCAATTGAAAAATTTAAACAAAAAGCAAATCAATACGTACACAAGTTACAAATAGCGCTTACACCAAAAATATGCATAATAACTAACAAGGATGAACAAAGAGATTTATTAGCGAAATTTCATGACAACCCCCTTTTCGGAGGACATCCGGGAACAACTAGGCTACTTAGAAAGCTTAGACAATTTTATTATTGGAAAAATATCACTAAAGATGTAAACCAATACGTAAAGAATTGTGTTCAATGTCAAACCAATAAGACGACAAAGCACATAAGACCAGATATGATTATCACGCCAACACCACAGAAACCCTTTCAAACTGTTATAATAGATACGGTAGGACCACTGCCTGTATCAGAAAACGGAAACCAATATATTGTAACTATTATATGCGATCTTACTAAATATCTAGTAGCATTTCCAGTAGCTAATAAAAACGCCAAAACAATAGCTAAAGCAATAATGGAACATTTCATATTAATTTATGGCCCCATGAATAAAATACTCAGTGACATGGGTACTGAATATAACAATCAAATTCTTGAGGAACTTCTTACACTTTTAAAAATAGAAAAGGCAACATCAGCACCCTACCACCATCAAACAGTAGGAACAGTTGAAAGATCACATCGCACATTTAATGAATACATACGCTCATACATTCACGCATCCAGAAACGATTGGGACGAATGGATAAAGTATTTCACGTATACTTTTAACACAACGCCCTCAACTGTGCATGGATATTGTCCAATTGAACTAATTTTTCCAAATGTACCAAATCATATTCCACTAAAACAAACTGATAAAGTAGATACCGTATATAATTTCGATAATTATACAAAAGAAGTAAAATTTCGTTTGCAAACAGCATTAAATAGAGCACAACACTTAATTAACAAAACAAAACACAACCAGAAACACTCACATGATCAAAACATAAATAATACTACAATTACAGTAGGTCAAGAAATATTCATTAAAAATCACACAGCACACAAACTAGAACAAGTTTACAAAGGACCATATACTGTTACTGATATTGACGACAAAAACAATGTATTTATAAAGAAAAAAGGGAAAACTCTAAAAGTTAATAAACAAAACATAAAGATCTTTAACAAATAATTTTGATTATTTTATATACATACATATATAATCTGAAAATTATATAATACCAAATTAAACAAATTATATACAAATATGTAATATATAATATTGAACAAACTTTACACTTACTACTATTCCGTTAAACTTAAGAGACAACAAAATTTAATGTTACATATAATTAATGTTACATATAATCATGTTACATTTATAAAGAAAGCTCTTATCGAAATCACTTGATCAATGATCTCTATAAGACCTTTCATTTCAAAAGGGAGGTATGGTAAAATACCAAGAGAATGAGTAATAGTTTTGTAATTCATTTAAAGTTCAATAAATTGCCAACATAACAAATGAATGAGTAATAGTTTGATGACTTACTTAAAGTACAAGTCGACATAATTATTCATAATATCAGGTGATATAAATTGGCATACCTTTAAGTGTAAACACCTCATATAAAAGGTCTAATCAAATTACCAACAATTGTTTAATACTAATTGTGTATTTTCTCTTACCCTTTTTTTTTGCTTAGCTTTAAGATTTAGTATTGTAACCAATTAATATAACTACAATTTGAATTTAAATAAAAGTAGTCTATGACAAGAAACCAACACGAAAACACCTTTGTTTCCTTTCTAAAGTTCGGCCGTGAAGTCCGAACACAACAATGGTTCAATAATATTATTCTCTAAAAGTTTTTGAACTTGAGAATTTATCTCCGTTGTTTGTGCTTGCGGTAATCTATAATTTTTAATGTATACTGGACTATTATCATTCAAATTTATTGTTTGTTTATAAAAATTGTTGGCAGTTAATTCTTCATCCTCCATGTGAAATATTGATTGATATTCCTTCAATATTGAGATAAGTTCATCTCTGTTCTCATCATCCAAGTCATTTAACTCAAAGTTTTTCAGTAATTTCCTAAATCTTTGCTGTGTATAATATTTCTCATTCTCTTTCCTGCTATATGAACATATATGATAGTTTCTCAGTGGTCTAGTTTCCACTTCTAAATTGTCTATTATAACTATATTGTCCGTTACATTTAGTAATTTGATGTGTTGATTGCCATTCTTAGGTATTATTGCATTTGCCAAAAATACACCTTTATCAATCTCCCTATTCAATATTACGGAGTCCTCCTCCAGTTTAATATTGAATGGTATTACTATTTCACTTCGATGTGGTATTTTTACCCTATTAATCCTAAAAGTATTATCATGAATTGGAACTACTATCATCTCATTATTAAAATTAAACTTTAACACATATGTATCATAATCTATACTGCATCTATATTTTGAAAGAAAATCCCTTCCTAGAATTCCATCTGTCCTTATTGGGAAATTGTCCTCTACTAGTTGTATTTTCTGTCTGATAATATTATTATCGATATTAAAGTTAATACTCGTGGAACCCAGTGATTTAATAATTTCATCTGAAATTCCTGTCAAGTTGCAGTAGTCATCCTGATTTACCTCATAACTCGTTAAAAATTTATTCTTGCACAATGAGACATCAGCTCCTGTGTCAATTAAAAATGTTAACTCCTTGTCTGTATTTTCAATACTAAATCCCACGTAGTTTCTGAGTTTGGATGATATGCTGTATACTTTAGTGTTTTCTAATAATTCAACCCTATTGGAGACTGTATTCGTCCGGTCTCCGGGCTTTGTGCGTTTCCCTGAATTGTATTCACATTACGATTTCTTGTACGGTTATTCGAACTATGGTTGTTTATATTCCCATTATTGCTACGGTTTCTATTATTTCTGCTAAAGTTATTCGTACGATATCTGTTATTATTGTTCGTGTTTGAAATTTTCGTAAAACACTTGTTTGCAAAATGATTTAATTTTCCACACTTATTACATTTCGCACCTTCTGCGGGACATTTATCGCCATGATTTCTTCCACAGTTTTTGCAAATCGATTGTCTCGTCACCCTAGTGTTACGTGTTCTATTATATTGAGCGTTTTGATACAATATTTGCCCTTGTTGTTTCCTTGACGAAACTTTTTCGGCAATTTTTAGAGCTTCTACGAAAGTTGTAACTTGACTTGAGTCAATCGTAATTATTATTTGCGGATCAGTTATTCCATTCACGAATGCGTTAAAGGCAATATTGCTGTTGCTATTAATTATAGCATTTCTATTTGCCTCTCCCTGTTCGGTAATTTGTATCTCGTTCAATTCCGTAATTAGCTTTTCTATTTTCGTTGCGTAACCTAATAAATTATTATCCCTTTGGATGGTACGTGTTATTTCACTCAACACAGCATTTGAAGATCTTGATGATTTATATGTTAATTTTAATGCCTCTATAAGATCATCAATATTAGTCGGTACAGAACTTTGTTTTACTCTACTCTGAACTTTTAAGTCCAGTCTTGATTTAGAAATAAAATTAAAAAACGAATTGGCTTTTTCAGTAGCCACTGTCATCGATACCGTTTGCAAATTGGTTAGAAAATCTTGCAGTTCACCAGATCTACCCGAAAATTTTGGTACCAATTTGGTAATCAACGATAATTCATTCATATCTAAAGTAGTCATGATTGGATTCGTTACTATTTTTCCCTTAGAATGTTGTTCTAATAATTTTAAAGCTTCTTCTTTAGCTTTTATAAAATTTCTCAAAATTTCCTTACCGTCTAATTCTTCCAAATCTGAATCTTTGATATAATTCTTTAATTTTTCCCCTAATTTTTGTATTTCTATTGTTTTTTCCTTAATTGTCTCTAATGTGTACGGCCACGTTAACGATTTTTTAGCATTCAAAATAATTTGTTCAAGGATTTTCTGTGCCTCCATTTATTTCATGTAATGTTGCTATGAAATGTTTCCGCTAAATGTAATGTCTGTTAAAATAATTAAAATCTCGTTTCTTATAGTTATTAATTGCTAGCATGAAGTCAAACCATTTCCTGTTCAAAACTATTACTATAGGTGAAATTATTATAAAAATTATTACCCAACCTATATACTTATCATAGATCTCTTTTAAATTTATTTTCATATATTTTAATAATCTATTCAAATAATGATATGAGCGTGTCCTTGATGGATGCTAAATTTTCCATTTGCTCTTGTCCTAAATATGCTAACTTATGTACTTTATACACCACTGTGTTGGTTATATATATCTTTACTAAAATCCCTATTATAGACAGAATCATTAATAATATTATAACAATAATAGTTATTTTAAAAATCTTCATATTAAAAAAATTATTTTTTTTTTATTACTAAAAGTTTTTAATTGTTATTTGAAAATAACAAACTGTTTTAATTTATATAAAAAATAATATAAAATTTTATGAAATTTATATATAAAAAAAATTAATATCTATAACATTCTAATTTTCTTTTAATTCTATTTTCTTTATCTTCATATGGGTATCTATCATCTTCTCGATCTCGTCTATCCTGACCCAGTACTTGGCTGTTAAATCCCACGGTGGAGGTGGTGATGAATTGACTATTCTTTTGATGTTTGCCAATTCTCTCCTCTTGTTTACTAAAAACCCACCACGACGCTTCGGTGGTTTTACCTTTGGGATGTTTAAAGGCTTCTCCGCTGGTTTAGGTCTGCTTCTTTTCAAGTACTCTCATTCATAATTTATTATTATATTTTCTTTTATTTATTTTATTTATTTTATTGCCTAAACCTTGTGCACGGGCGAAATCACCTCCGCACCCTAATAGGTTCTCACTTAAGAGCACACTATTTTTATTGTTTTAAAAAAAATTTTCTTTATATACTCGTTCTTCTGTTTGTTGATTATCCTGATTGTCCTTTGGCCGGACAATCCTTCTAATCCCCGGCGTGGATTAGGTGCCTTTCCAGCTCAAACTAGGAGCTCTTTTTATAAATATAAGGATATTTGGCTAGGATCGCCATGTAATGTTTCGGTCCTAAGAAACATTCGCTCATCTAAAGGAGCGTTTATTGGAATATATGTTTCTATATTCTTAAAGAAACATACGCTCATCTAGGAGCGTTGTTCGCTATTTTAAATAAAGCGAAGTGTTCACTTAGATGTTTTGTAAAACAATCGTTGCTTTATTTGATTTTTCTTTGCTTATAAAGCTACAATGAGATTCTTATAACTAGTCTAGTACTGAGTGACATTTAAAGTCACTCAATGATTTCTGATTATTTTAGGGTTCTTATTCTATATTTAAATCTATCTAAACTATATGGATTTGTATCAATATCCCAGCAATTTAGAAAGCATTTCTCTGTAAAGAATATAGTGCATTGAGTAACTTTCATGATTATTGAATGTTACTCAACACTTCAAAATATTTTCACTGTAATATTCTGCTTTGGTATTTACAATGTAACTTTAAACTTTTACTCTAATTGTTTACATTAAATCAAAACAAAAAATGATCGTTTATTAATTTGTAGCTGACCTGGGATATTCATACATGTTTAGTCACACTTGTCATTTTTATGAACACTTGTTATACGCGCCTCTATGTCTAGAACTCAACACAATATTGGCTGTATAGTAGTGCATGACACATATTTTCATTGTTTATATTTAGTTTGTGTGTGACGTCATGCATACACTACAAAACATTCATACAAATTCTACACAAACCCATTTAATATCGGCGTTGTGTTACGTCCGTGGATTTCGATCAGTGTAGTACAACTAACACATGCTCATAAACACTATTACTAACTCACCACCACTGCTCTAAACGCATGGTATAGGGTATCGGTCTAGACCAACTATCATTTTCTTTCTTGTTTTCTTAAGAAAATGTACTTTCAAAGGAAAATTTACCAGTTGAAAAGTATCAGTTTTCGCAATTTTAGCCGTTTTTACTCCCCCAAGGGATCGAATTAAAATAAAGTTTATTTTTCTCCGATGTATGTGTCTCTGGTGGAATCTATATATCAAATTTCATATTCCCAAATTACTTTGTAAAGAGGATACAAAAAGCTACACTTTTACACTTCCACTTTTACTTTACCATTTCCTCTTTTTTGACCGTTTTTGCCCCCCATGAAATCCGAATTCCAAAAGTTTTCATCGCATCTAAAGTCTCTAGTGGAATCCACATTCTGTATTTCATATTCCTATATTCATTTCTTTAGAAGATAACAAATGTAAATTTTTTCCCTTTTATTTTCCCCTTTTTAGCTCCTTAAAGCGCGAATTTCTAAGAATCCCTATTTCGGTTCGAATCTGCCTCCGAAAAGGACCCCACATTCCAAATGTCATATTCCTGGAACCATTTTTACAAATATTCCCTTTTGGGACGCTTTTACCCCTTAAAGTGCTAATTTCTAAAAATTTATATTTCGGTTCGAGTGTACGTCCTGAAAGGAACGTACATTCCAAATTTCATATTCCTGGGACCATGTTTAAATATGTCCCTTTTTGGGCCGTTTTTATCCCTTTTACCCCCTTAAAATGCGAATTCCCAAAAATACATATTTTGGTTCGAGTCTGCGTCGTAAAAGGAACCTACGTTCAAAATTTGATATTCCTGGGACCTTTTTAAAGATTTTTTTAAATGTCCCTTTTTAGTCCGTTTTTACCCCATTTTATCCCTAAAAATGCGAATTTCCTTATTTTGGTTCGAATCTGCGTCCCAAAAGGAACCTTGAAACCCTAGGACCTTTTTTAAAGATTTTTAAAAAATGCCATTTTTCGGCCGTTTTTACCCTTATTTACCCCCCTAAAAATTCGAATTTCCAAAAATGCCGTCTTAGATCTACACTCTGTAAAAGGAACTTACATGCCAAATTTCAAGTTTCTAGGTTCAGCGGTTTGGGCTGGGCGGTGATGAATGAGTCAGTCAGTCAGTCAGTCAGTCAGTCACGCAACTCTTTTATATGTACATATAGATTTTTTAATGTTGAATATAGTAAAAACATTATGAAAAGTTATATGTAATTTGGTTAGACATTTATTTGACGTTGGACATTTCTCTTGGGATAACAATTAGTATTGAATTTTTTTTATGCTAGTTTTAATTTTTTAAACAGAAAGGTCATCTTTTCGTATCCACAACTTCTTGTTAATAAATACCATTGCATTTGCTCATGGAAGTTACTAGTACCCGGCTTTAATATACAGTAGTATTGGCGATTGGCGTCTCCGCTAAAACCTATCTGATAATCCCATTATTTATGTACTTGAATACAACTGTAGGACGGTATCATCCGTACCTTGTTCTATTTTATTTGTGTTTGTGTGGAAACTCCAGAAATTGGGCCGTAGCTAATCCTATTAGTTATTACTGGCAATAATGTTGTTGCGTCTGCGATATATGTCATAGTTGCAAAAATATCGCGTATAAGCGCATAGCAACGCACCGTTGCTCTGTAAGCCAATTCAATTATTAAATTTCTACAGTGGTAGCGGTACTCGTGTTTGCTTACGGCTGGTCAGTAATAAGATAATAGATTGAAATTAAGGTTAGCTGCTGTAAGACGCCAATAACCACTGCCCCATCGTAATAAAACAACAATCCACCAATTTCTTGGCAGGTTGGTACCCTCATTGAGTTGCTTTGCCCATGATTATTTTATTGTTAAGCCACACTTATCCATCACCGATAGCAAAAGAAAAAGAAAAGTCACTAACTGTACAAGTTGCCTGGGGTATTTTGTCCCTCAACAGAAACAATTTATCAACTTCCCATAATTTTTGTAAAATTCGTGGTGTACACATATGGAAGCCACCGCTGCCCGATTTATTGCACTGAAACCATAGTCGTTGAAAGCCAAAGACTCCTGGGAAACCCGTAATTTGGAGGTTAACCCGAATCATCAGCTCCCACGTAGCCCTACAAACATTGGCAGCGTCAGATTGTGACACCTTTAACAAACACTAGAAATCAAAATTAACCTAGGGAATTTAAGCTCAGAAAAAGAAAATGTTTTTCAAAGTGCCAAGTGGAAAAATAAGGGTCCATGTGACTAAATTTTAAATAAGAATAAATATAACACCAAAATCAGAAAAGAACTACCAAAATTGGGACAAATTTTCAGTTTTCATCACACGCCCCGTTATTTTTTTCCACGAGCCCTTTCTTCTTATTTAAATATAATATATCTAGTTTTAATTTTCTAGAATAACAGTCAATCATTTTTCTGGTATATATGGAAGCCTCCTTTAGCAACATTGTGAATGCAAAACAATTTATAATTACCTTACCACCTTTTTTTTGGAAGCTCAGTGCACCAGCAGTTTGGCGAGACCTCATCGATCAGCTGTAGCAGAGGGTTAAGTCAGTGAGTCCAAACATAAAAATATATATTTTTTTATAATTATTTTTTGTTTTGCATAATATAATATATTATATTAATTAGAACTAAACGGGTATACGAAGCAATAATAAAGTAAAACCAATAACAGATAATGATCATTTGTGTACCATAGAAAACAATAATGGTTTTATTTTTTTCACATCAGTCTCCATTTTTTTTTTTTTTGGTTGCTTTTTATGCTAAATTACTTGTTATTGCTACTAAATACCGTATATTTTTGCATTCAGTTGCATATTTAGGGTGATTATTTATTCTGACTATGAATAATAATTACGTGTTTATTAAAAATTTAAATTTATTTAGTGGGGGTTCCATAGTAGATTAAAAAAAAAAATTTTAAATGAATATTTGTTTTTTATAAACAATTTTTTCCGATACCTTAAAACAAAACAATTATATTCCATGCAATCTATATATAAAAAATCCATTTTCTGTTTGTTTGTTTGTTTGTCTGACCGCTACAGAAATTTGTATTTTCAACGGATTTCTCTGAAATTTGGTACACACGATATCTGTACCCCAGGAACAATATGCTTCTTACAGGCCACGCCTGCTTTTACACCTACTTTTTATGTACAATTCATTTTATGCTCTATGGTATATTTGGTCGCTACACAAATTTTTATTTGTCGACGGATTTCTCTAAAATTTGGTACACATGCTCTCTCTACTCCAGGTAAGGTCAACATGTGCTTCCTATTAGGCACGCCTACTTTTGCACCCACTTTTTATATACAATTCATTTTCTGCTTTTTGGTATATTTGTTGGCTATACAAATTTTTATTTGTAAACGGATTTCTCTGAAATTTAGTACGCATGATCTTTGTACTCCAGGTAAGGTCACTGTATGCTTCTGTTCGGCCACGCCTACTTTTACGGCCACTTTTTATATACAATTAATTTTCTGGCATATTTGTTCGCTACACAAATTTTAACTTTTCAGCGAATTTCTCTGAAATTTGGTATACACGATCTCTATTTCCCAGAGAAGGTCGTCATATGTTTCTTACCAGCCACGCCTACTTTTACGCACACTTTTTTAATTTTTGACGGGTTTCGCTCGAACTCACTGCACATTATTCTCATATCCCAGGCAAGGTCGTCATATATTTTTATCGGTCACGCCCACTTTTTTAATTTTCTATATACGCTTTTGGTGTTTGTTAACATATTTTAATGTTCCGTCCCTAAAACTTTGTCCATAAATCTCTTTACTTACTACTCTTGAGTTTACACCATTTTGAAATAAATATTGTAAATCAAAATATTACAAATATTCCCGTCTTGCCTTTTTTACTATATGATTTGTAACACCCCAAAATAAGAGCAGACTTATTTCATGATTGAACAGATATAGGTTGACTACCACTGTAGGATTACTCCGATGAGGTTAATTCATACATATATTTCTATCTCGCCTTTTTAGCTACATTGGAAAACAAAATACTAAATTTATTCCCATCTCGCCTTTTGGCTACATTGGAAAGCAAATATTTCCATCTCATCTTTTTCACTATATAAATGAGTTGTAAAAGTGGAAAAATAACTATTTGCAATTGTGACTTGCACATGAAGGTATAGCGTATACGCCGGACTACCTGTAATGCAAAAAGCCTTTGACTAAACAGAACTCTAGAGAACCCGATCAGACCCAAATTCGTATCGAGCCTCAATCTGAGTCGAAAAATGCTGAAACGCCTGACGTTTTAAAGCCTAAAGATCAAGCCAAGCTTTGTTAAGAGAAGCGGAAATGCCTGAATCTACTCAAGTGCGTCTAGAAATCTAGTGGCAAAGACAAGCTGAGTCGAGGAAATGCGAAACTCCTGAAACGATTCAACAACGTCTTGAGGCCCAACGGATAATATAAGCTGAATCCAGGGACTCTGAAACTTCTGAAACGACTCAAAAACGTCTTCAGGCCAACGGATAAAAGAAGCTGAGTCCAGGGAATCTGAAACTCCTGAAACGACTCAACAATGTCTTTAGACCCAACGGATAAGACAAGCTGACTCCAGGGAATGTGAAACTCCTGAAATGACTGTAATATCCCTACCAGAAAACCTTTGTAAGTTGGTTCATTCATTGCAAGAGATAGTACAAAGAGTTTTTCCTAACATAATGTACATAAGAGGAAATCTCTAAAGGTAGCAGGTATCAACTTAGAATCTCCCTGTTTTTCTCATAGAGAGTTATGTGCCGCCTGCTCCAGAGTTGGGAGCCAGGACAATTTTTTCATATATGCACCAGAAGGAAAAACCAGAAATGTTGTATATCCCAAAGCTCTAGAATAAATAAAATTCGTAACTTCTAGACATCATACACTCAAAATAATCCATAAACACAGTTAGTTGTAATGGTAAGCAGGCACTGAGTACTTAGTCCCCAATGAGCAAATTCCCAAAAAAATTAACTTATTCGCCGAAAAATTGGGGAATAACTTCACGATGAACAAATTCCCCAAATTTAAAAAAAAGGTCCCCAAAAGAAATGAACAAATTCCCCATAATGCTCTCAATATGTCCTGCAATAAACCTATTTAAAACCTGTATTCTTTTCAATAGCATCATTTCGGTGCGCAGAAGTGGCGCGCGGTAGTGGTGCGTGGAAGCAGCGCGTGGACGCGACGCCCTCGCGGAACACAGCTTAGCTGAAATATCGGAATGATCTGAAAAATATAATTTGGCAATTAAAATAAGTTCACAACAACTCCGCGGCAGCACTGGTGTGGCTGCCAATCGCGCGGACGCGGGCGCGACGCGACGCGCTCACGGAACACAACTTAGCTAAAATAATGGAACACAGCTCACGGAACACAGCTTAGCTAAAATAATTTCAGCTTAGCTAAAATAATCTGAAAAATATAATTTGGCAATTAAAATAAGTTGTCAACAACTGCGCGGCAGCAGTGGTGTGGCTACCGGCTCTCGGAACACAGCTCAGCTAAAATATAGAAATGATCTGAAAAGTATATTTTGGCATATAGTTGGCGACAACTGCGCGGCAGTACGGGTGTAGCCAAACGTGCGGACGCAGACGCGACTCGCTCGCGGAACACAGCCCAGTGAGAAGTCTTAAGATAAATTTTTTTCCATTTTTGAAAGTTCTATGAATTTGACGTCTCTGCTTATTGAATGAAGTAATTCAATTTTTAAAATTTTTGATTCCTTTAATTTAACAAAATAAATAAACTTAAAAAAAAGATAATGCGGTTTCGCAGCTTATATTTGAGCATTTTTGCTGTAGCGTCTTATAAAAAACTTCCAAATTAAAAAATCAAAAAATTTTAAATTGAAATAAAAAATGAACTTACTCCCCAAAAAACGTAAGCATTGGGGAATTTCTTCATCATGAACAAATTTACCAATCTCATAAAAATTTTGGGGATAAAGTTCAACTTTTTGGGGAATTTGTTTATTGGGGACCAAGTACTCAGCGCCTGGCAAGCATAATGAACCATTTTTCAAGTCAAAGGTATTTGAATCCCGGGCAAGACCGGGTAAAAACAGCTAGTTTAAATGAATAAATCTTGAACTATCACAATGGAACTATAAATTTCTTTCGGTGGTTTCTTACTTGATGTGCTTTTAACGTGGTAAACGTATTTGGCGCGACTACAAATCATAGGCTCGGAGGGTTATGAGCGCTTATCTCCCCCGTCATTCTGGAGATAGCAATAATTGATATTAGTGGTTATCGACGCATGTGACTGTTTGGGTTGATTTAAAATGGGGTAAATAAAATCTTTTAGTGGTAAAAATCAACTCATAGGAGTCTGTAATAAGTATTTATGTATATATTCGTAAATTCGGTAAGACAGATTTGAAAACAACAACCCCCCCAACGACTGACTGCTAGCGGTATTCAAAGCAGATATTTTCGGCGAATATTTTATACATACCTTTTCAAGCATTTAGGTTTTTTTTCTTTTCAAACGCTAAATTTTCAACGGTACAATTTTCAAGTTGTCTGTTCTGCTCAAAGTTTTATAAATAAGTATTAAAATTAAATAATTCTGTGTGATTCAATATAAACAAAAATATTTATCCTTTCTACAGCCAAAGTAGACGTGCCTTATCTTGGCTAGAAAGATATATAAATTACTAATCACTTGATACCAAATTCATGCAAATATGCAAAAAAAAAAGAAAACATTACAGGGTCCCTTATTTTTCCATTCTGTTTAACATATCCCAGATTCGAAGTGATCTGAAGGTTCCACCCAGGATATATTATTATATGAAACAACAGCCAGTCGAATTAGACTAATTAGCAGTTTAATATTATAATTTAATTTAAGTTATGTAATTAATTGCACTTGCTTTATGGTTGAAGGTAGTTGGATTTAAATTGATTTAGTCTTCTTGGCAATCCTGTAGTATTTAGTATCGCCGGAATTTCAACATTATTGTGGAGCTGTTTAATTTCGCGAGATTCTGTTTTATGTGTAGTTAATGTTTTAGTTAATGTTTTAAAAAGAGTCTGGTCTGGGTCGGGGTTAAATAACAGCATTAAATTTCGAGAGATGATCAGTATTTTTTTAATTTTCCATTAAGTTAACATAAATTAGAATATTCTATGAAATTTCTGAATATTTTCTTACCAGGGAATTTGTGGCACCCGGTGATATTTGTTGGTGCTGCAACATATGAATATTTACGTCTACATTGGATAGTGTTGTTAATGCTGGTGCCATACTTCCGGCAGAAGTCGATGCTTGGATTAAATCTGCAGGCGTTGTAGTATTTAGTTTCGGTTGCACTGATACGCTTTTGTTTGGAATGTTTGCTGAAATTGTAGGACTCGAAACGCTGTCGGATGAAACGGCTGTTGCAACAGTATTGTCACTGAATATCAATGGAGGTGCTAAGTTCATAAAATTCAGGGACATGAGATGATGAAACTGCATAAGATTCAACATTTCAGGCAGAATTAAAGGCATGCCAGATGCTGCTTCGGATGTTGCAACCTGTGGAAGCTGCTGCTGCATTTCTTGAAGGTTTTGTAAGGATGGTAGATTTTGGAAGTGATGGTGACGCTGCATTTTTAAATAATTCAAAAATTCGGAAGATGCCGGCATTTGTTGTTGTTTTATCAAAACTGCCATTTGTTGTTCTGATAATGACGCAGAAGTTTGTAGTTCATTAAGGGTTATAGCGGGCCATTCTGTGGAACATAACTCTTGTCCTGGAGTAAATGAACTATTTGACTCAATCCCAACTCTATCACTAGCACTTATTGAGTGGCTAACCTGCGAGAAGAGCCTGTCTGTTTCACTACCCGATGGCGAGATAGTGCGTGGACTACTACATTCACTATTATTACCATCTGCTTTTACATGACCATGTACCTGTTCCATGTGCTTTTGAAAGGACTGGATACTGCGGAAGTTCCGATGACACATAGTACACTTCATAGCTTCCCTCATCGTGTGGTATAAAGTATGAGTAGTCAATTTCTCCTGAGTTTTAAATGCCAACGAACATTGCTTACAACGGTATTTGTAGACATGTCGTTCCGATATCACTAAACTCATGTGCATGTCATTATAGTGATTAAACATGGATGTTTGTGTTGGAAAAAGCATTTGACAGCGATATCGTTTAGAATTGAAAGCTAAACACATGTACTCACCCTGATACAGTGTATAGTGTTGCATTTTCTGCGCATGTTGCAACAGTTCTTGCTCATGCTTAAAACTAGATCCACATTTTTGGCACCGCAACAACTCATAGGTGCTAAAGGATTGTTCAGGCCCTAGCTGTATATCATTGAAGACTTTTCTGGATGACGTAGCAGCTTCATTTACTGCTATAAGTTTTGGAGTTGTAGCAGGAACTTCTTCATTCTGCCAGACACTGGTGTCCACCATTAGCAATAGCCGAGCCAATCCATCCGTATTAACACTGTGTATAGTCATCAAATGACCTTCTAAAGTGTACTTTTCCGTAAAATAGTCTTGGCACAATGGACACTGTACACTTTTGCTATGCTTCCATTGAGTTGTTTGCAGCACGACCTCTTGTTGCTCCACAACTTCTGTGCTTGGATTTTCATCATTATTTATGGTGGGTGCTTCATCATGCAAAATTTCTTGAGCTCCAATGTCAAGTGCTTCACATTTGACAGCTACTGGTCTTATGTCATCATTGTAGTCCTGCGTAGAAGCGGATAATTTTTTATTTGTTTTATTTGGTGAAGCCAATGGCGATTGTGTGTACGATGTTATTGAAGCTCTGCTCACAGCGGCAAGCGTTGCTGCAGCCATCGCTGTTTGGAAAGCATGAATTGCCATAGGATTAGTTGGTATACTTATGAGATCTCTACTATCCGCATTGGGATGCACTGAATCAATGTGGGATTCAACTTTATTTTTCGTATTCCCAAAATAGTCACAATGACTGCATTTGTAAACTATGGATGGTATATTATTGCGTGTTACATTAGCATCGGCCTCTACAGCTATTTTAATCTGCTTTTCTCTACTGTCCTTGGAGTGATCCGTTGATGATAAATTTGCTTTACTATTTTCATTTTTAATATAGTTGTGGTTTTCTTCGGTGTGCTCAAAAGATTTTTTATTCTGCAAATCTAAAACGAGATAGGAAATCCGTATATATTAATATATGTAAATGAAAAAACTTTTGTACATATATTAAGTAGACTCTAGAGTGGATCGAATACCGTTTTTTTTTTACCTGAAATGTTGCATTTTATTTACACTTTTTCAAAAACTGTATTTATTATATACTAGCACATTCCAGCCCTCGAAATTCGAGCGCACATTCTAGGAAATTTTATTTTTTCATTAAATAAAGACTCTAAAAGTATGATAATCAATTATAGCCAATTCACAAATCAACACAAAAAACAAACTCATTTTATTACAAACACGTTAACAAATTTACTAAACACACACATAGCATTGTATAATTTTATGTATATGTTAGTAACAACTTTAAATGCAATTTACTCAAAATAAGGGACAAAATTTGAAAATCTGTATATCTACAAAACGGCGAAAAAGAAATACCTTTCAAATAATATACGATTGGTCAAAATCGGGATAAAACGGTAGAAGATACATCGGTCACAAGAAATCGCCTAGCCTATTAATATTAGAGATATATTATAAATAAAATTTCACATTGTGTTATGCATCCCTCAAAAGTTTTTATAGTGTTACGTTCAACTAAGAAACTCAGAAAATTCAACAATAGCTTATTTTACATTACAATTAAGAGATAAAATTTATAATGTAAACTTTTACCGGCCATGAAATTGATGTGAATCGGTGCATGTTCAGCCCTACCCTCCATTCAAAATCGTTGTATCTGTTGAATCGTGTATTTCTTTGCAATAGTGTAAAATCGTTATTGGTAATTTTTACTGAAAAATCTGATACAATGATACAACTTCATTTGCTATGTTTACAAAATGTTGTGTGGTGTATAATAAGATATCAGTAAATGCCAGGCTCAATGAGAAAGAAAAAGAATATAATATTTTATTAACATAGAGAATTGGGCAATTTGTAATTGAACATTAATTCATAGGTAATAATTTAACCCATAAAAACAAAGTTTTTATTAAAACTCTTTCTTTCCTTATGCATTTGAGTTTTGAATATTTCCGTGACTGTTCGTGACTGTGTGTAACTATCTTAAAATTAATCTTTGGCCACAACAAGTCTATGGACAAAGTTTTAGATCCATCGGATGAGGGGAAGTGGAGTTTTAATCTCTCCGTGACTGTGCGTGACTATGTCAAAGTTAATCTTTTTTCACAGCAAATTTCAGATCGATCGGATGAAGGAAAATGACATTTAAATCACTCCGTGACTGTGCGTGACTATGCGTGACTGTGCGTGACTATGTCAAAGTTAATCTTTTTTCACAGCAAGTCTATCGACCAAGTTTCAGGTCGATCGGATAAGGGGAAATGGGTTTCAGATCACTACGTGCCTGTGCGTGACTATGCGTGACTGTGCGTGACTATGTCAACCTTAATCTTTTTTCACAGCAAGTCTATCGACCAAGTTTCAGATCGATCGGATAAGGGGAAATGGGTTTTAGATCACTACGTGTCTGTGCGTGACCATGCGTGACTGTCTTAAAATTAATCTTTTTTCACAGCAAGTATATGGACCAAGTTTCAGATCGATCGGATGAGGGTTAATGACAGTTAGATCACTCCGTGACTGTGCGTGATTACCCCAAAATTAATCTGTATACATGACGAGACTATGGGCCAAGTTTCAGATCAATTGGATAAGGGGGAATGGGGTCCACCCATGGCAGACAGACAGACAAACAGAGAGTATGAGTTAAAAGAAAGAATTTAAAAATAGAAAAATGGCAAATACAAATACATCGGTAAGTTTATTTATACAAAAATTAAAGTTTCAGTCTCAACCAAAACGCTTTCGCCTGTATCCAATCAGGCAGTGGTCAAGTAGAAGAAAAGTCTTTAATTGACTTTTTACATTTATATATTTAAGTTTTAAGTTTTTTACATTGAATTGGTTTTTTTTAGTACTTAGTTTTAATTTATTTTGTTATGTTTTTTTAATGGATTATAATAAATTACTTCTTCCATATTGCTTTATTTCCCTTATCTTTGAGTATTTAGGTTTTAAGTTTATTATACATATATTGAGTTGTTTTTTATTATTTAGTTTTAATTTGTTTTTTTTTTTTTTTTTTTTGTCTTTTATTTAATGAAACGAAGCAATTCATTTCTGTTATTTATTTCTGGATTGTTTAAGGTTTGTTGGGAACATCTCACCGTTACCATCACCTTTTGAATTTTAACTTATAATAATGTTATGAATAATACAGCAAACCATAATCCAATCCTTGCAGTCCTTTTTATTTCTGTCATTTAACATTCTAAATTTATGTTCCTTTGAGCTACCAAATTTTTCCTTTAGATGACCAAAACAGTTTTCAATTTTAACGCGAAATTTTGAAAAATATTTATATATTATATTATTAAATTGTTCCCTTGGTTCTTTCGTGTGATCTGAGCTATTTGTTCTGAATGTTGTAATTAAAAATGCCTCTAATGGGTAAGCGCTATCTTAAGCAAGCCATTGGCCGTTAGATAAATACCACTGGGGATGTTTAGCTAGAGGAGAATTTAAAAAAAAATCAATTTGAGTCCGATCTGAAATACATTAGATAATTGCTAAAATACATTTGCTGTTTTCTGAAATGCATTTAAAATTTTCTGAAATGATGGTTTCTCAAATACATTCGATAATTTCTGAAAAACATAACTAAATATACTGACATTCAGTCATTTCGAAAGTATCTTGATTAAAAAATTAATTTGAATACACAATCTCTCAACAAATGTAGTCGTTCAAAACAGTTATTTTCAAATATCGATAGAAATAAGAGAATTCATAACTGAAAAAAGGAGACTTTGAAGAAACTGACAGCTTAGTAAAAAACCTATTGATAAGCAACTCATCGTATAATATTACTTAAAAAAGCAAAAGCCTCATCTAAATCTGCTACCTGTGCTGCCGCGTTTCTTTGTGCACTATTATATAAACTGTTTCTGCTGTTACAAGTGTTTTTTAATTTATTTTAAAACAAATTAATTTAGTAAAGTTCCAAGAAAGGAAACAAACATAACAAAAAACAAAGAAGAAGAATAAAAACATCACTAAAACATCAAAAGGAAAAAATAACAACTCGCTGCTGTCATTTGTGGATTTTGTGTGGAACGTAGATTACTGCTACACCACTCATATTGACCAGTCTCTCCTCTGTCTGTTAGCAGAAACCAGATCCTACTTTGTCTATTATCAGCTTAGTCAACAACCTTGCTCAGCCTTTCGTGTGGACCGTAAATCTTGATTTCTACAATCCAACTACAATAATCTCAGTTTATATACGTTGGTATACTTTTCTTCAAAAATAATAATTATTATGGTTCAAATTTCCCCCAAAGCCGTAAATGAACCCGCTACTCCAGCACAAAACGAGGTAGAGCGGACCTTGAAAAATCATTTTTTGACATCGCTAAAAACACGTCGTATTTCTAATTCTAATTATGACTCGCCTTTCCGCTTACTGCAGATATTAGACAGTCGCTTAGCGAAACAAACTGAATCCATAAGTACAATGATGAAAACGCTCATAAAGGAAAATGAAAATCGTATATTGGAAAAAATCGTAAAAATTGAAAACAACCTTTTTGAAGTGAAAAAAGACTTAATTGATGTAACAAAAACAGTTTCTAAACTCGAAATGGTAGCTGCAGATTTGTCATCGCTAAAATCTGAAATGAAGGAGTTAAAAATGAAAAACCTTCGCCATGGAAATTCTCTGATCGCTAGTGATTTGCGTTTAACAAACATTCCTTATTTGAAAAATGAAAAATTATTCGATATGTTTGATAACTTATGTGAGAACTTAAATATAAAAACACCGCCTGTTAATGAAATCTTTAGATTACCTAATAAAAACAAAAACAATAAAAATAGTTCACCCGATACTGCTGTCATCAATATCGAATTTTAGAAAATCGGGTGGTGGTCCATTGATGTTAAAGGATCTTGCCTTTAATTCTAAAGAACCATTTTTCGTCAATGAAAATCTAACTTCCTACAATTATAATATATTCGTCTCTGTTCGTGGTTTAATGAGAGATGGACAGCTACAATCAGCTTTTACTCTTCATGGGCTTGTTTACGTAAAAAATTCTAATACAGATAAGCCAGTTCGTATAGATACCGTGGAGCAGTTGAACGAGTTTTTTCTCCCAACAAATTAAGCACAATCTTTATTAGGAATGGTATTAAATGTATTCTCAAATGTAAGACCGAGGCGTATGACAACAACACAGGCATCGAAGAGGGCTCTACGAAATATCGCCCAAAAAAATTTAAAAATGGCCCCAAAAAAAAAACAACAACTAACGTGCAATATTCCCTGAAATGAAAAATGAAAAATGACCCAACTTTTTGGGCTATTTTTCGTTTTTTTGGGGTCATTTTTCATTTTTCAAAAAAAAAAAAATTTTTAAATGACCCACAATTTTTGTGCCCTTTTCCGTTACTTTAATTTTAGAAAATTGTAGTCGAAATCCATAAAAATTACTGTAATAATTTTTTGTTTTGTTTTTCATCTTCCCATCGACCTAATAACAATATATTTTTTGTTAAAATTTTTTGCCTTCGACGCAAGGAACACCTGACTTCTAATATTTCGCATTTTTATTTCTTAATAAAACTGCATACCTATTATTTTATAATATATTAATTAACGGAAAAAAGTTACAAGTTAACAACAATCTGCATTTATTCCCTTATTAAAAATTTTAACAAAAAATTGCGCGAGGTACACCTTGTAATGGTACGGTGCTGGTGGAACTTCCGCTTCCGTTTCCCTGAGCCTTAACAGGTCGCACGTGCTGGCGGGGGGCCTAGCTCGCCGGAGGGGTGGGATCTTGTTAAGACCCAGGGAAACCGCACTACAGTATTTCACGTGCGATTTAAAAAACTGTCAAAAAAACGGTCGCTAAATGGATGGATGGCCATACTTACCTTGGGATTGGGGACTGGATATTATGACCCTTAAGCCCTCCCTACCATGTTACCACTAAATGATAGGAAAATTTTGGTTTGGTTTGGTTTCCTACATTGGGTTTATAAAAAGTTTTTATTTACCCTTCACTTTAAGGGTTTCAAAATTTATATTCTATTTGAGCAACATTTAACTATAATAAATTTTCTTTTAGTAATTTTACTTGTAGCTATATTTAAGTTTAGAAAAATTTTAATTTTAGAAAAATTTTAATTTTAGAAAAATTTTAATTTTAGAAAAATTTTAAATTTTAGCAAAATTTAATTTTAACAAAATTTTAATTTTTAGCTAAATTATATTTCATTAAAGTTGTTTTTTATTCGACCTTTCAGATTTAATATGTTAAAAAATAAAGTTGTTCAAGCTCGAGGTCAAGTGCTTGTAAATTTCTTTATTGCTTATATTTCGCTACTCATCGCGTAGCATCTTCAGAGCTAATATTCTAAATAAAATAAATACAAAAACAAATATGTATAAACATCAATAATAAGAAAAACAAAAAATGACACAAAATTCACACAAAGCATAACGCACAAGTAAAAATTGTAAAAACAACAAGTGTACAAAATTTTTTTTTTTTTTATTTAAAAAATATAACAACAATGCTTACAGAAAAAGTTTACATTAAACACAAAAACAAAAAAATATATAAATAATTTTAAATTTTAGCGTTATAGTTGTGGCTTCTTCATCGTATAATATTGAACTGATCTTAACATTAATAATTGCACATTGTTCTTTGTTTTCCTTTACTAATTAAATGTCGATAGCTTTGCGCTACACTTTCGGTATCAGCTTTAAAGTTTATCCTCTCGTTCGTCGGTGTATTAATAATATGAAGCATTTCAAGCATGCAGCGGAGTTTGTAGTTGTTTTCACAGTCAATAACTTGTACCTTGTCAAAATCGGGGGAATGATTTTCCCTCAAACAGTGGGCCGCCAAAGCAGTTTTTTGCTGAACATCCGTGTATCTCATTCTTTGGTCGGATTTATGGCCAGACAATCTTGTTTTGAGTTTATTTTTAGTTGTGCCGACGTAAACCTTATTACAGTTGTCATTAGGGTTACCATTGCATGGTATTTTATATACCAAATTCGATTTGTCTATTTTGTCTTTGGTCTTACTAAATATTTTTCCAACGGGTTGGTCTGTTTTATGCGCCATGCGGTAATTTTCGCCATCAAAAAGTTTTGATTTTTCAAGACGTACCGATATTTCGGGGATATATATGAGGGATTTGTATACTTTTTCGTCCACTTTATTTTGTTTTTTATTTTTGTTCGGATTTAGGTGATCTTTAATTAATTTTCTTGTTAATTTTTGCGAGAAATTGTTGTTAAGTAGTATGCTCTCTATTTTCCTTAAGTTAGCATTGTGAAAATCTTCATCACTAATATTCAAAATTCGACGTATCAAATTATTAGCGGTGTTTATAATAATTCTCTTAGGATGTTTGGAGAAGAAATTTAAAATTCTACCAGATGCAGTTGGCTTTTGGTACTTATTTTTAAAATTTTTACTTGTGCGTTATGCTTTGTGCTTTATAACTTTGTGTGAATTTTGTGTCATATTTTGTTTTTCTTATTATTGATGTTTATACATATTTGTTTTTGTATTTATTTTATTTAGAATATTAGCTCTGAAGATGCTACGCGATGCGTAGCGAAATATAAGCAATAAAGAAATTTACAAACACTTGACCTCGAGCTTGAACATCTTTATTTTTTAACATATTAAATTATATTTCTTATTATAATTTTTAATTTTAGCTCAATTTTATTTTTATTTAGGAAAAATTTTTTTTTAGTTTAATTTTATATATAGCAAACTTAACTTAAGAAAAATTTATTTAACTTTAGCCAAATTTTTTCTATAATAAAAAATTTTTTTTTTTCAAATTCTGACTTAATTCTAGCAAAAACTTTTAATTTTAGGAAATTTTATTTAACTCTTGCAAATTTTAATTTTTATTTTTTTTTTCGTACGTACTGTAAGAAAACATCATCTTTACTATTATTACCACCGTCTTGTACGAAAACCGTTACAATATGTTTTCTTTTCTTTTGGTTTCTTGGTTAACGTTACTCCGGTATAAATTTCTTTGTTTATAAAATATTATAGTGTAGAAACGTTTCCATATTTAGTAAAATTTGTAGTAGTTAGTAAAATTTTTAGTATTTAACTTAATTATAGATATAGGAAAATTTTAACGTAGAAAATTTTTGTAGTTTGCATTTTTATATTTTCGGTAATTTCAGTTTAGAGAATTGTTGTTTAAATTTTATATTTAAGAAATTTTAATGGTAGGAAATTGTTTCTTTAATTTTAAGCAAAACTCTTAGTTTTATAAAACTAGCATTTAAGAAAACGAGTTTGTTGCGATTCAGAACAGAACTAAACTTTTATTTGCAAAACATTTAATTTTATACAATATTTTTTAATACAATTTGCTTACTGTTTAAAATTAATAAATTGTGTGAGAACATTTATTGAAAAAAATATGCATATTTGGTAACTTAAACTAAGTGGTAATTTAATTCATTTCTTTGTGTCTGAATTGTGTTTGTTGTTAAGCGTGTCGGATGTGTTTTTGTTAAATATTTGGGTTATTGCATTTGTTGTTAAATGTGCAGAATATATTTGGGTTATTGAATTTGTGTGAACCGTAAAGTATGTGTTAACTGAGGAACATAATTGGGATATTCACCATATGTGTTAACTCCCCCCTTTTTAAGTATTAGCGTCCCGCTAATTATTAAAATTTTATGGATAATTTATTTTTATCTCGGGAAAATTTGTCATAGGTGGAATTTGGAGAACTCCCCTGTTATTTTTGCATTTTGAATAAAGTTGGAAAGAAATGATTATGAAAAATCCTATGAAAACCATTAAGAAGTTAGAACTAAGAAAAATTATGCCCTTATAAGAAATGTCTTTTATGTGTTTAATATTGCCCACATGAAGGTGATGAAGATATTGCAGATCTAGCCTGACTTCATTTTCAGTCACATTATTTTTTATTATTGGTGGAAGTATTTGAAAAGATGTTGTCTGCCAATTCGAATAGCTGACATTATTTACTGTAACCGTTTCGTTAAAAAAGTTTATAATAAAGGTGCCATTGAGCTCTTGGGAGCTATTACTGTAAGCTAAATTTCCTATAAAATTAGTTACAAAAAGCGTTCCCTCTAGTACAAGTTCCACCACATGTTGTTTTTCAGTCTGGTATTCGCATGATGCTTTTTCGCCTTCGAGTATCCTCACAATACAGTTGTCATTACTTAATTTTTCTATTTGATTTTGTTTGCATATTGTAACGTTGTCGATTTCCAAACACTTTCCAATTACGCCATACTTTTCCTTTTGGGAAATTAGTATGTTTTTAAATTTAAGAAAAATTCGCTTATTATTTTTAATTGTTGAACGTAGAACAACGTTATTAAAAAGTGTATCTTCAGTTTGCGGAATAGAAATAATGTATAACAAAAGTGAGTCTTTTATAACCATTGAAGGTTCTGCGAATTGCAAAGCTTCAAGCTCATTTTTGTAAGGAAGTGTATTCGTTTGTGCCAAGATATTCAGAATGTCGACTCTGTTGAGCAAATGCGAATGTACTATACCTCTTTTGGCCAACTGGCTTGCCATTACTATCTGCGCTATTTCTTCCTTTATTAATCCGAGTTTGTTGAAAAGCGTTTGCGCGTTGCTTAGTGCATTATCCCTGTTGGAATCTGCAAATATTCTATTGTAATTATCTAAAAGGTTATTTGTAGTTTTAATTAAGTATTGGTTTACAGTGTAGTGTGTTTGATATGTCTTAGTTACCATACCTTCAGTACGGTAACTATATGGTAACATTAAACCATTTTAATTAACGGCAACAATATCCACACACCGAACTTTAGCGTGAGAAACATTTATTTCTCAAACTGCAATACAATACAGTTATGTTTAGTTTATTTGATTCACCTGTGTGGAAATCTGCTGTGCTTGCAGATTCCCACACACATTTAATTGTATTCTAGCGTAAGTCAGAATTTAAATATAATTTGTAAAGACAATTAATAAAGTACTCCATAACAGAACAGTCGCACAAGCGGCTGTTCGCCAAGAAAATACAAAAGGTGTTTTAAATAAAATGAATTGTTTGAAAAGGATAAGTAAAAATTAAATTAATGAAGTGACATAATATGGCGATCCTGCCAGCCTTGACATAAAAAGCAAATTAAAAACAAAAATTTTTTTAATAAAAAAAAAAAATAATAAGTTTTAAACAAAAAAAAAAACACTTTTTAACAAATCAAAACAAACAAACAATTCTATAAAAACATAAATAAACTAAAAAAAAATATGGAAACTTAACAGTGAGAATTAAATGCCTACAACAAAAACAACAAAAAGCGATTTAAAAATCAAAAAAATAAAAAAAAAAAAATGCTTTAAATTTTTTTCAATATTATTTTTATAAAACTACCAAAAAAAAAATTTTGCAAAGAAAGAAACCTATTTTTATTACATAAATTAAACGAAAAAAAAATAATTGAATCCCTGCTTGTTGATTAAGTGATAGCTGATAAAAATTAATGTTAAATACAAAATGAACTTCCTAGTGCTAAAAATATATAAAAAAATTAAATTAATAAAATAAGAAAGGAAGAGAAGAAATGAAAACCAATGTGGCCAAAGAAGCAAGAAACAGGTGTGGCCGATACACCTGCAACGTACAAGAGGAAGCGACAACAACAGCAACTATAACAGCAACATCAACATCAACAATAACAGCAGCTGCAACAATCCACAACACCAACAGCGATAAACATAAAACATCGTAAGCGTTATTAATATAAAATTTAAATATTTTAAATAATTAGATGCATTACAATTGTAATCTTTTAAACATTTATATCGACCTTGAATATTTCATTAGATGTATACATATAAAAATCGCACAATAATTATATATATAAAAGCCAGTTGGTAATAATACCTACATATATGGTACTACAATTCGTTCTTTATATTTTGTAATCTACATAATGTTGGATATAAAATTTTTGATATTTATATTGTTTAAAAATCTACTTTATTAGTTTAACAGAAAGAAAAAAAAAAAAAGGAGAGAATATTTATTTTAATACCATTTTGTTAATACAAAATAATCAATGGAAATATACTAAGAATATGTTATGAAAATATACTCTGATTTAAAATCATATATAATTTAATTTTATTCCAAAGCGGAAAGCTCATCCACAGGATGACCTAGGCTATTTTTTTATATAATGTATAATTTAGAAAGTACCTCGACCATACAGTAAGGGAAAAGGATCTTAAATTCATTTTATTTTTATGGACAAATTGATTGTGTTTTGGGATATTCGGACATACTCTTTTGGATCAGTTTTATTTACTTAAATAGAGAAAATAATATATTTTATTATGGGATAGACCGAGTCGAAACTCGAAAAACCCAACGCTAATGTCATAACCAACGTTGAGGTTGTCGACCACACAAATCAATTGGATTCCTTGTGGTACCTCACATTGTGTCTAGTATTGGTAAGCGTGGCCAATTTATTACTGAAATTATATGTGCTCCACAAAAGATCTGTCCGTAAGAGGTATATGAGCAGAGGCGACCACCTTGATAAGGTTTAGACACGGCATTGCGAAATATTTCGAACATATTAGAAATAACATTGAGTGACAGATCTTAATATATTTGCTTTGAAATGGAAAATTTGGTATTGGTTTTAATTACCTGTTTTTGAGAATTGGCATTAATTGCCAATATTATTGATAATTGAACATTGCGGCATATTATGCCCGATAATTATTTATGAAAGGCAAAAATTTCATAATAATTTTATTGAATGAATTTGTTGGAATTAAAGTATAGTGAATGAATAAAATTATCTTTGGCATACAGTGCCATAGAATTACTATAGTGGAATTATTCACTTGAACAGATTTTTTTTTCTCTCTTCTCAAATTTTTTTTTGGGCATTAATTGCCAATATAGCAAAAATTTTATCGGATATACTCTTAAATACCTTACGATTTTTAAATGATTTTGGAAATTCTTTGATTAGTATGCGAATATTTTGGCACCTAGTGATTTTGAATGTTTGGCATTACGGGCCAATACAATAAATTGACATTATATTTCTTTTTCAATGGGGAAATTTTAGTAACCTTTTATGACATTTCCCCATAGTCTCCCAAATTGTTTCAATTTTGATTTCTTACATAAACGCCCAATTTTGCCCTAGATAAATTGTCATAATTTTGGTTAAAGGTTGACCCTGATTTTATGGACTGGCAAGCGATACTCGACCAATGTAGAATCATAAGGGAAGAATTTGACAAATCCCATAAATGCCTCAATACTGATAGGCCTACCAAGGAGGAAACAGTTGAGAAACATCTAAAGAACCTCCACTTACGACTTGAGGAAATAAGAGTCTTATTAAACATTAATTATCAGCGCCTAACATCCGCTCATAAGGTTGCGGTAGAGGGTTTTTTCATTGACCTAAGAGTTAAGCTGATTGGCGTAGAGTCCCGCAGGGGTATTGAGGTGAACTTGCCCGACTCATTACATGAGAGGATAGAATTTGGGGAGGATAAGGAACAACTGACAGTACAATTGGGGGAAAACAGCGACAAAATGCCACAAACAGCATCAGAATTTTTAAGAAGAGCTTCCAGGATCATACCTGATTTCGATGGTAGGGCAGAGAACCTACAAAGTTTCTTAGATGCCCTGACACTTGTCGATTCGATCGCTGAAGGTCAAGATGCGGTAGCCGTCAATCTGGTAAAAACCAAATTGAAGGGAACAGCTCGTACCCTTATAGAGGGTAATGAAGCAAATTTGGCCGGCATAATTGCAAGATTAAGGTCAACAGTCAAGGGTGAATCCGTTGAAGTCCTATCAGCGAGATTAATGAACCTGAAACAAGGTGGTAAGTCACCAAATGATTATACAAAAGGAATAGAAGACCTGGCAAAAAGGCTGCAAAGCGCCTATATAACGGACGGATTAACGACCACATTAGCCGAAAAATATACCACCAATATAGCTGTCAAAGCAATGACGAGGAGCTGCACTAATGAAAGAGTGGGCCTCGTAATGGAGGCTGGTCAATTTAGCACCCTTAACGATGCTATGGCCAAATTCATAAACAGCTCTACAGATGCGGCTAAAAATAATACAGTAATGTATTATAATAATGGTAGAAACGCAAACCGGTACCAAAGGCGTGGGCGACCCAACGGAAATTTCCGGGGACGCGGAAATGGAACAGTTTACCATAACCGCAATAATCGGGTCAATAATAGGAATGATTATGTCCAGGGCGGAAATAACGGTGGACAATACAATCGCCGTGGCAATAACAGGGGTTACAACAATAGTAACAACAATGGCTATAGACGAATTAATGTCAGGCCAATACACATTGAAGAGAAAAACGACCAAACCCCAAGTAGTCATTAAGCAATGACACTACAAACGGTAGAATCTTGAATATAAATTTAGGTCTAGCGTCATACATTTCATTAGCGTCAAAATTCAGTAATAATAGTTCTACATATTTAGTTGATACAGATGCGGACATATCGATAATTAAAAATGGACAAATAGAAACAGGAAGAATAAACGCAAATCAGACCACTAGCCTACACGGCATTGGGAGTGGCACGATTTATACAAAAGGGAAAATTGAAACTGATCTTATATTCAATAACCTACTAATAAAACATGATTTCCATGTAGTAGATGATAATTTTCCAATTCCATCCGATGGAATACTTGTACTAGATTTTATTAAAAACTACAACTGTGTATTGGAATACGGAATAGATCAAAATAGGATGGTATTAAGACCAGACGATTTCCCCGAAACCATATGTATACCAATGCGTGAATCTCCAAATATTAACATAGTATCATTACCAGCGAGATCAGAGGTAATTAGGAAAATAAATATAAAATGTCCAAAAGGAGATGCATTTATCCCAAACCAGACACTTCAAGAAGGGATATACATAGCCAATACGATTTCGAGCTGTAAGCAATCGTTTGTTAGAATAATTAACACAACTAACAAAGCAATGGCAACCGAAAGCCAAGATAGCGAAAAAAAGTTAGAAAAATTATCGAAAAAATTCCCAAAATTCGTTGAAAATGAACTAAAAGAACTATTCAGAGAATATATAGATGTACTCGCACTTGAAACTGAGAGAATCTCAGTGAATAATTTTTATAGGCAAAAGTTGCGTTTAAAGGACAACGATCCTACTTATATTAAGAATTATAGAATACCGCATACCCATAAGGAGGAAATTACAAAACAAGTAGACAAGTTGATACAAGATGGCATTGTAGAGCCATCAGCTTCAAAATTTAATAGCCCAATTTTACTAGTACCAAAAAATCTATAGCTGGAAGTGAAGGGAAAAGATGGAGGTTGGTAGTAGACTATAGGGGAGTCAATAAAAAATTAATTGCAGATAAATTTCCATTACCAAGAACTTGGTCGAACCAACTTGGTCGAACCAAATAGTTTTCTTGCCTTGATTTAACATCCGGATTTCATCAAATTGAATTAGATGAAGAATCCAGAGATATTACATCATTCTCAACGGATAAGGGTTCATTTCGTTTTAAACGCTTACCGTACGGGCTTATAATAGCTCCAAATTCATTTCAGAGAATGATGACCATAGCATTTGCTGGACTATCACCAGCACAATATTTTCTGTATATGGATGATTTGGTTGTATTAGGTCATTCTGAAAAGCATATGTTAAAAAATTTAACAGATGTTTTCGAAACATGCCGTAAATATAATCTTAAATTGCATCCAGAAAAGTGCTCATTTTTTGGTCACGAGGTGACTTATTTAGGTCATAAATGTACAAACAAAGGCATTCTTCCAGACGATAGCAATTTCAAGCTAATTCAAGACTATCCAACACCTAAGAATGCCGATGAAACTAAACGATTTGTTGCATTTTGCAATTATTATAGACGTTTTGTTCCAAATTTTGCGGAACACGCTCGCCTTTTAACGAGGCTATGTAGGAAAAATTTAAAATTCGAGTGGAGCGAAGACTGCGAAAAAGCATTCGAATATTTAAAGGATTTATTAATGAGTCCAAGGATACTGCAATATCCAAATTTTAATGGAAAATTTTGCATTACAACCGATGCAAGCAAATATGCATGCGGTGCCATACTAAGCCAAGAGTACGACGGGCTACAACTCCCTCTAGCATATGCTTCAAGGTCATTCACCAAAGGTGAATCAAATGAGTCTACTATCGAACAAGAACTAGCGGCTATACACTGGGCAATTACGTATTTCAGACCATATATTTATGGCACTAAATTCATTGTAAGAAGTGATCATCGACCACTGTCATACTTGTTTTCAATGAAGAACCCTTCTTCAAAATTGACGCGAATGAGGTTAGAATTAGAAGAATATGATTTTACCGTAGAGTACTTGAGGGGAAAAGATAACCACGCTGCAGATGCTTTATCTAGAATAGACTTCAATGACATAAAGAATATAAGAAATGTCTATATGGTAAAGACAAGATCGAGATCTAAGGCAGCGATGGGAACAAAGACAAAGAAAAAAAATAATAGTATAACGGAAACTCCAAAGATATATGAAACATTGACCATAAAGGAGGTCAGGAAAATAGTTCGCCTAAAGTTTGACCTACAAGGTAGAACACTAAGGTGTTAGCTTAGAAAAGGAAAAACAACTTTAGAAAAAATAATTATTAATGACCTTGTTGTTAATGGGAAAATTGATTTAGGTCAATTCTTCTCTAGGTTGGAAAATATAACCGACAATAAAGGCATTGATAAATTGCAACTCACATTAGATGATGAGATATTTAAAGGGATCCCAATTAATGAATTTAAGAGTACAGCGAACAAAGAACTCAAAAATTTAATAATAGCGTTAACGCCAAGAAGAATTAAAATAACTGCTGACGAGCAGAAACATGAAATATTGCAGAAATATCACAACGATCCGTTATACGGCGGTCATCCGGGAATAGCAAGGATGACGGCAAAATTAAGGGAAAAATATTTCTGGAACGGAATGTCTAGAGACATCCGTAATTACATAAGGAAATGTAAACAGTGCCAGACTAATAAGACACAACCTAAAACAAAGGAACCAATGACAATAACAGAGACGCCAGCCCGGGCATTTGACATCATTGTTATAGACACAATTGGACCTCTTATAAGATCAAATAATGGCAGCGAATACGCTGTAACCATTATATGCGACATGACTAAATACTTAGTCACTATACCTATTCCTGATAAGCAGGCAAAGACCGTTGCTAAAGCAATTTTTGAAAATTTTATTTTAATTTATGGTCCTATGCATAGGATTCTAACTGATATGGGAACTGAATACAAAAATCAGACCCTGCAAGAACTTTGTCAGCTGTTGAACATTGAGTATGTCACATCAACAGCTTACCATCACCAAACTCTAGGTACAATAGAAAGATCTCACAGAACATTCAATGAGTATGTTAGGTCATATATTTCATTGAACAGAACAGATTGGGATGAGTGGCTAAAATACTTCACGTATTGCTTCAATACGACGACATCCACTGTTCATGGTTATTGTCCATATGAGTTGGTGTTTGGTAAGAACAGTCCTGATCTAAAATTTCTTAATTCGAATGTAGTAGACCCACTGCATAACATAGAAGCATATGAGAAAGATGTAAAGTATAGACTTCAGCAGGCGCAACAGCGCGTCAAAAGCTTATTGGATAATGAAAAGGTTAACAGTAAGTCACAATACGACAGGGTTACAAGACCAATTGATATTCGAATAGGAGATTTAGTCCTGACGGAAAACAGTGCAGGTCATAAATTGGATAAGTTATTTAAAGGCCCATACTCAGTTAGGGAAATCGACAATTTAGGCAACTGCACATTATCCATAAGCGATAATAAAACGGTCAACGTACATAGGAATAGACTAAGAAAATTTTGTAAATAATGTAAATGATTATATACATATAAACTAAACTAAAATCTAGATGAACATTTTTATATAGTATTGAAAAAAAAAGATAAATATTTGAATTAAAATATAAAATATAATTAATTAAACAATTAAACAATTAGATTAATTAAATAAAACCATATATAGAACCTAACACCTTAATTTAACCTTCCTTAATTACAAATTTTATAACTATAAATTTTAAATTAATCTTTAGTTTACGGAAATTTTTTAATAATAATAATAATAAAAAATTAAAATAACATAATATAGTTTTTTTTTAACATTAAGATTAAAATTTAAATAAAAACAATTAATTAAAAATACATTAATATTGATAATGTCAATTTTTTATTTAATTTTGTAAAATTATAAAAATTATAAATAAAATTCTTTAAATTGTAATTAAAATCATAATTAATTAAATCAAAAATCTAAATTTAAGAAAGTATAAATTTAAAATTTAAAATGTATAAACTAAATAATAATTTGAGATAAAATTTAAAATCAAAATTTTTTTTTGCAGACGATTGACTGCCCAGCATTCGCCTGCAAAAGAAATTAAACAACAAAAATTTTCGAAATTATAAATACATATTATATTTTTAATTTTTCTATTTGAAAAGGGGAAGGAATGGTCCCCATTAAATTAAAATTGTTAATATTCAAAAAAAAAAAAAAAATATAACAAAAAAAAAAAAAAAACTTTAACATTATATTTGATCATTTTAAATTTTAATTATAACAGCACTAATGAATGGTCAATCGATTATTGATCATTCTTTCTCTGAAAAAGGGAGGTGTAGTGTGTTTGATATGTCTTAGTTACCATACCTTCAGTACGGTAACTAAATGGTAACATTAAACCATTTTAATTAACGGCAACAATATCCACACACATGTTTAGTTTATTTGATTCACCTGTGTGAAAATCTGCTGTGCTTGCAGATTCCCACACACATTTAATTGTATTCTAGCGTAAGTCAGAATTTAAATATAATTTGTAAAGACAATTAATAAAGTACTCCATAACAGAACAGTCGCACAAGCGGCTGTTCGCCAAGAAAATACAAAAGGTGTTTTAAATAAAATGAATTGTTTGAAAAGGATAAGTAAAAATTAAATTAATGAAGTGATATAATAACAGAATACTGCCTATTGTTGTTTCCAATAATATCACTAGTTTTTTCCAAAATTTTGTCCCAATCAGTAGCGTCAGGATTTCCCGCTATACATTTCCACGCGGATCCTATCCAGTTAATTGAGCGTTTATGTTTGGACGAGTTTTTCATCCTGAGTTGATCCAGTAGATTTTCTATTTGTTCGAGTTGGTGTTCCATTTGTAGCCCTAGTGAACCAGTTTTCTTAGACTGAAGGCGAATTATGGGTTTGATTTCTGCAACAGCCTGCTCGTACTCCTTTAGATCGATTGTGTGGATTATCCTGTAATTTCCATTGCTTATTTTTCCAGTACTCTGCTTAATCGTGGCAAGGGGACTGTTGTATTCATAAATGTTAACCGTTGCTTGTGTCCAGTCGATTAGAAGCCTGCAAAAAAATTATTGGTTTTTAGATGGGATTTGTGAATTCTTTTATTATGGGTTGTAGTTATTGTGACATTATTGTCCTTTCCTACAATTTGCTTTATAAAAACAGGTTTATCTTTGCCTTTTATTTGTTTATTTTTCTTAAGGACAATATCTCCTTGGCTGTATGTTCTAGGCTTTTGCCTCTTTGCGTTTTCTCTATACAGTTTAATTTTTTGGTTCCTAGCAATTTCAATGCGTAAGTCGTTATTTACTACTGCTTTAAAATCACTTAATTTTTGGTAGTTAATTCTTTCAGTTCGTCCAAAAAATATGTCCACTGGTTTCCTCTTAGTGACAGAATGAACGGTATTGTTGTACCTGTCGACTGTTATGTTTATTAATTCTTTTAGTGTAAAATCCGGAAATTCTTCCTTAAGAGATCTGAGCATTTCAATAATTGCTGAATGAATTCTTTCAATAGCTCCATTTACCTCACTCTATTGAGGGGGCGCAAAATATGTCTTGATTCCTAGTCCTTCGATGTAATTTAACACTATCGGGCTTACAAAACTGCTTTCATTGTCCATCACTAATGTGTTTGGTGCGGAAAAAAATGGAGTAATTTAATGATCTTATCTCTTATGTGTAGAACTGATTTATTTTTTATATGAAAAAATTTCGTAAATTTTGAAAATTTATCCACACAGGTTATAAACTTTTCGCCCTTGATTTCCAATATGTCGATATGTAGAATTTCTGTAGGGTATGAAGGAATTGGAGTGGGTTGCAATTCTGGATTTGGTGGGTGCCGGTCGTATTTATTTTTACTACAGATTTCGCAAGACTTTGTAAAGTCTTTAACTAACTTGGCCATTTTTGGAAAATAGTATTTTTCCAAAATTTGCTCCTTGTTTTCGGCAAAATTTCTATGTGCGCGCTTGTGTTCGCTTTGAATGATTGTAAATTGTTCCTCTAGGTCAACTATATCCTCTACCAATCTCTGCGTAATTCTGATTTTAAATTTAGAAAAATTATCCGTGTACACCTTTTGCAATAGTGTGAGCTTTCCTTCTGGAATTTTTATGCCATTTATTACGTTTGGGTTTAATTTGCTTTTTAAAGCCTGAATTAGCCTTTTTTCGTTAAGGTTTTCAAGTCTTACATAATGCCGTTGAAATTTGTCATGAGGAACTTCCATATAGTTTGACTTCATTCCGTTCATAAATATTATTTGGTTTCTGCAAACATTTATCGGAGATTCGCAATGGGGTATTAGCAGTGCACCATCCTCTTCAGCGCTATGTTGAGAGCAATCGTCAGTTGATGAGAGCGTATTTACTTCCGTTGGCAAGCGTGATAGAGCATCAGCAACAACATTTATTTTACCTGGCTTATATATCAGTTTATAATTATATTCTTCTATCCTGGCCTTCCACCTTTTGAGTTTTGCATTATTGTTGGCACTACTTAATGCAAAAGTAAGCGGCTGATGATCCGTGAGAATTTTTACCTCCCTAGCTCCATATAAGTAAGAACGAAGTTTGTCAAGAGACCAAACTATAGCCAACATTTCCTTTTCTATTGTAGAGTAATTTTCCTCGGTTTTATTCAAGGATCTGGATAGATATATAATCGATCGATCTTTTCCAAGCTCTCCTTGCGAGAGAACAGATCCTATTGCATAATTTGAGGCATCAGTAGTCAAAATAAAGGGCTTCTCAAAGTTAGGGTATGCTAAAATTTCAGATGACATCAGTAGTTCTTTTAAATTCCTAAACGATTTTATGGCATTATCGTCCAAACTAATGTTTACACCTTTGGATTGATTTGCCTTAATTTGAGCATTTACTCCACGAGTTAGATTTGTCAAAGGTTTTGCTACGGTAGCAAAGTCTTTTATAAATCGCCTGTAGTATGAGGCTAATCCCAAAAAGCTTTTTAAATCTTTTAGATTTTTTGGAGCTGGAATATTTTGAATCGCCGTTATTTTACCTGCATCCGGTTTAATGCCATCTTGGGATACTGTGCGTCCAAGAAACTCCACACTAGTCTTTAAGAATTTTGACTTTTCGAGGTTTACTTTTAAGTTTGCTTTTTCCAATAAAACGAATACCTTCTTTAAATTTCCGATGTGCTCATTCCTATTATTTCCAAAATTGATAATATCATCTATGTAGACGTAGCAAGCTTTTCCTAGTAACGGTTGTAGTACGTCGTTTATCATCCTTTGGAATATCGAAGGGGCATTCTTGAGGCCGAAAGATAATCTTAAAAACTCGAACTTCCCATTATTTGTTGAAAATGCCGTTTTTTCTATGTCCTTGTCCTTCATCCTAATTTGGTGAAATCCAGAGGTCAAGTCTAGAGTAGTAAAAAACATACAGTCTCCTAGACTAGAGAGCATGGTGTTAATGTCCGGTATTGGATAGGCATCGGCAATAGTTACTGCATTTAGTCGCTTAAAATCGATCACAACTCTAAACTGTTTTTCGCCATTTGGTTTGGGCTTTTTTGCGACAATCCAAAGGGGTGAATTGTAGGGACTCTTGGAAGGTCTTATTATTCCATTTTCTAGCATTTGGTTGATTTGACTTTCCACTTCGCACTTCAAATGACTTGGATAAGGATATGATTTTGAGTAGATTGGTTCCTCATTTGAGGTCCTGATCTCTGCACGAACGTTTGTTTCAATCACACCACTATCAGATACTGGACCAAATAGTGTGTGGTATTCGTTTATTAAATTCTCTATTTCTTTATCTTCATGTTGCATAGTATTTATATTGTTGACTTGTTTAGAAATTTTTGATTTAAGTTTTATAATAGAGCCATTGTAAAGCTGCAGCGTGTTGTTTTTCCTGTCTATTACTGCCTCTAATTGCCTAAGTGTATCGTCCCCAATGATTCCGTCGAAGGATTTTAATCCAGGAAGGACAAAGAAGACGAAATTTTTGTTTATGCCGAGTGTTTTAAAAAAGGTGCTATAAATTTTATGAGTAATTGGAATTTGACCTGTTGCCGACTGTATTTTAAAAATAGAATTTACAGGTTTGGAATTTTGTAAAAATGTTTCTGAAACAAAGTTTTTATTGGCTCCTGTATCGATCAAAAATTTGAAAATTTTGCTATTTTTAGAACGCACTTCTAAGTAAGGAACGCTGGATAGGCGTCCATCGTAAAATTTAACTCATTAAGCCCAAATTCAGTATCCTCTTCATAGTCGTTATCTTCTGAAAGGTCTTCATCGTCCTGTTGGTCGTCTTCACATGGAGGGTATTTCTCCTGGCTGTCTACGGTTTCAGTATTATAAACTCGCTGTTGTTTTCGCGGTATATTTGATGAATTATTACTAGAATATGGCAGTGGTGATTTCTCGGGTCTATTCATATAATTTATTTGTCGAGACCTTATTGAAGGGTCTATTTCCATTGGTACTGGTGGTTTTGGTTGAGTAGGCCTAGGAGGTGGTATGTTTTGTAAATGAGGCTGCATAGGCGTATTGTAGATTCGTAGTTTTTCATGAACATTTAATGGTCTTTGTGGCTTTGTGTTTCTAGACATTTGATTGATTGGCGTGGTGACGCTATTAAAATATCGTGGGTGAATAGAGTTATTCCTAAAATTTCGATTTTGAAATTCAAGACAAGAAGTGTAAGCTTCAGGCAGGGTTCTTGGTTTTTGAATAGTTAACATTCGAGAAACATCCCCGTTTAGACCTCGTATAAAAACATCTAAGGCCCTATTCCTGTAACAGGATATTAAGGCTTCAACGGTTTCCACTGAGTAATTATCGGTTTTTAATTTATTTATAATGAGTGAGAGCTGGTGATTTACCCTAGCATAGAATTCGTCTATAGTGATATTTTTTTGACGCATAACGCTAAGCTCGTATTCTAATGTTTGGAGGTCTCTTTTGTCTGCATAGTGCAAAGACAAACAATTTTTTATTTTGTCCCAACTTTCATCAAAGATGTTATAGGAAATGAGGGCGGTGTCAGCGGGTCCCCTAACCTTCTGCCTAATATGTTGCAATATTGCTCTGTATATTGGTTTTTCCTTTACAATTTCATAGTCCTTTAAAATAGATTCTACGCTATGGACCCAAGAAATGTATTGAACAGGGTTACCCTCAAAAATTTGTAAGTCCCTTACGCAGTCTGGGAGTTTGCGTATATCATCTAAGTCTTTAACGGTTCTGGGTAAGGCAAGAATTGGTTCTTCAGTATTAGGATTACCTATCTTAATTTCCAAGTCCGTAATCTTTTTTTCCCAGTCAACCATTCTGTTATTTAACTGTCTGACCTGATCTATTTGTGCGTTCAGTGCACCAGTTAGTTGTGTAATTGCTTCTTTAACTTGTTCCATTGTATGTGTGTGTGTTTTTTTTTATCAAGGTGAGACTGTGTAGTGTAATTCTCTTTTTTTTTCCAAAAATATTTTTATCTTGCAAGTTTCACAATAATTTGATATATTTTATGTAGAAATGAAAAAATATTTCACAATTCAAGAAAATAATATGGTTGTAACAAAATGATAAGTTTAATTAAAAAAAAAATTTTTTTTAAATAAGTTTTAAATAAGCAAAAATAACTTTTTTACGATATTAAGTATATTTTTTAGTCAAATTTAATGGTTTTATGTAAAAATTAAAAAATATTTCACAATGGTAAAAATGATAAATTTAATTAATAATTTATTTTAAATGAGTTTCTGTTTTAAATAATTTTTAAAGCAAAAGTGTTTGTTTCTTAGAAAAATTATCTTTTTTATGATATGTAACTTCGATTCAAATAATCAATGTCTTTAAAGACCAAAATGATTTTTTATGATTACGATATTTATTAAATATATTTTTTAATCAAATTTAATGGTTTTTTAATTAACGTACAATAAGAAGATCAGCATGCTGCTTGTACGGTCCGTATTTATCCTGTTTGAAGTTGAAGATCTACTAGGGTACGGCTGACGTCACTAGTAACTGATTTGTTGAGTCTGTCTGATTTGCCTCTTTGGTTGCTCCTTCCGCTTATTTTCCTTGGCTTTAAAACGGTAGTTCAGCTCGTTGTTTGTTGAAGGGTTTTGCTTTTGTTCCCGCTTATTTTTGAATTTGTAAAACGGTTGTTTAGCTTGTTGTTTGTTTAAGGTTTTTGCTTTTTTTTTTGTTGAATTTTAAAACGGTAGTTTAGCTTGTTATTTAACTTTTGTTCCCACTTATTATTATTATTATTTTTTTTATTTTTTTTTTTTAAGGTATTTTAGTTTGTTATTTGCTTTTTCTTTTAGGAAACAGTTAATGACACACTTTTAATTTATCCAGGCATTTTTCTCGGGCGCCAGAAAACGAGTTTGTTGCGATTCAGAACAGAACTAAACTTTTATTTGCAAAACATTTAATTTTATACAATATTTTTTAATACAATTTGCTTACTGTTTAAAATTAATAAATTGTGTGAGAACATTTACTGAAAAAAATATGCTTATTTGGTAACTTAAACTATGTGGTAATTTAATTCATTTCTTTGTGTCTGAATTTATTGTGTTTGTTGTTAAGCGTGTCGGATGTGTTTTTGTTAAATATTTGGGTTATTGCATTTGTTGTTAAGTGTGCAGAATATATTTGGGTTATTGAATTTGTGTGAACCGTAAAGTATGTGTTAACTGAGGAACATAATTGGGATATTCACCATATGTGTTAACTTTTATTATTAACCAAATCTACATATTCGGAACACATTTAATTAAAAATTTGTTTTTTGATTGCAAAGGTAAAGAGATGTTACAAACCTTAAGTGGTTTTGAATCAAATTAAGTTCAGGTTCAATAGAACAAATGTTATAAACTAACGAGAATGTGCCAAGTAGAGTTGGTTTGACTGGTTTCAAGTTCGAACGACGGCAAGGCCGTTAATAGAAAAGTATTCTATTTAGTGCAAATTGATGAAAAAATTTTTAGTTCTAGGCGAACGAATGTAAGGCCGTTAAAGAAAATATTATGAACGGAAATGAATTCAAATTTAATAAAATATGTAGTTCTAATAGAACAAATGCAATAGCATGAAATGAATACCACTGAATTGAATTTCAGTTCAATCGAACGAAGAAATGAAGTTAAATATAACGGGTTAGGAAATGAATTCAGTTCAAACTGATTAAAAATTTTCAAGTTCCGAGTGAACGAAAGGTTATTTAGTAAACAAATGAAATATTATGTTACGTTAATTTGAACCGATTAAAATCGAATGAGTATAAGGCGGTTAACTGAAAAGAGTTGTGAAATGAAGTCAGTTCTTCTTTGGCAAAAGCTTCAAGCTCTCTTTAAAAAAAGCTTGTAAGTTAAGCACAGGCGAACAAATTATTGGAGTTCCTATAGAACAATAAAATAAAGTTAAATGGCAAGTGTAAAAATGCAAATTGTCAAAAAGTTTGAGTTCTAATCGAACCCTCGCAAAAGTATTCAAAATTAAATTTTCAATAGTTCAAAAATTTAAATTTCCAAGAAAAATTTCAATAAATTTAAAATTTCGATAAAGAGTCCAAAAATTAAATTTGTAGTTTCCAAAAAGATTCGAATTTAAAAAAATTCAAGATTAACTTTTCAATAGGTTTCAAAATTTAAATTTCAATTTTTTATATATTATTTTCAATATAATTTTCAATATAATATTCAATATAGTATTTCAATATAATTTTTTTCAATATTTTAATTTTCAATATAGTTATCAATATATTTTCAAAAAAAATTTCAAAACAAGTCCCAATATAAAGTTTGAATATAAAGTTTGAATATAATTTTCAATATATTTTTCAATATAATTTAAAAATTTAATTTCCAATATAAATTTAATAAAAATTTAAAAAAATTTCAATTATAATTCTCAATATAAATTTAATAAAGATTTTCAATAAAGTTTCGATATACTTTTCAATATATTGTTTCAATTGTTAACCCAATGTAGACAAAAAAAACCAAACCAATCATTTAAAAAAATCCGTAAGTAAGTATGACCATCCATCAAAAAAATTAAAAATTTTTAAACTTGTGACTCTAAGTTTTCCCGATTATTTGCTGCTATTTCGGTACAATAAAATGTGTTTCGGACAGGGGACCGGTTCGTTCAGAACGAAGTTCCTGTATTCCGGGAACAACTTTATTGACCAAAGCAAATTAAAATCACAAAATTTAATTAAAAAATGTTGAAATGTGAACTCAAATATCAAACAAGTTTCCATTTCGGTTAATGTAAATAGGGATGTACCCATATTTAATTAAAATTCCAGAAATATCAGCAAGTATGACTTCAAGAACACCGATACAAAAAAGATTAGGATTAAGGAACAATGTGCTTTCCCAGTGCAAAGATGTTAGAATTTAAAAAAATTATAGGTCCTATTTAGAAAAAGTTATAAATAAAAAAATCCGGTCTATTGTCGTTCAGGCCCCACGTTGGGCGCCATTTCTGTAATGGTACGGTGCTGGTGGAACTTCCGCTTCCATTTCCCTGAGCCTTAACGGGTCGCACGTACTGGCAGGGGGCCTAGCTCGCCGGAGGGGTGGGATCTTGTTAAGACCCAGGGAAACCGCACTACAGTGTTTCACGTGCGATTTGAAAAACTGTCAAAAAAAAAACGGTCGCTAAATGGATGGATGGCCATACTTACCTTGGGATTGGGGACTCGATATTATGCCCCTTAAGCCCCCCTACCATGTTACCACTAGTCCATCTAACTTGGGTGGTAACCCACTTAAATGATAAGAAAATTTTGGTTTGGTTTGGTTTCATACATTGGGTTTATAAAAAGTTTTTATTTACCCTTCATTTTAAGGGTTTCAAAATTTATATTCTATTTTAGCAACATTTAACTATAATAAAATTTCTTTTAGCAATTTTACTTGTTGCTATATTTAATTTTATAAAAATTTTAATTTTAGAAAAATTTGAATTTTAGCAAAATTTTAAATTTTAGCAAAATTTAATTTTAACAAAATTTGAATTTTTAGCTAAATTATATTTCTTATTATAATTTTTAATTTTAGCTCAATTTTATTTTTATTTAGGAAAAATTTTTTTTTTAGTTTAATTTTATATATAGCAAACTTAAGAAAAATTTATTTAACTTTAGCCAAATTTTTTCTTTAATAAAAAAAATTTTTTTTTTTTAAGTTTTGACTTAATTCTAGCAAAAACTTCTAATATTAGGAAATTTTATTTAACTCTTGCAAATTTTAATTTTTTTTTTTTTCGTACGTACTGTACTTTTCTTACATCATCTTTATTATTATTACCACCGTCTTGTAAGAAAACCTTACAATATGTTTTCTTTTCTTTTGGTTTCTTGGTTACCGTTATACTCCGGTATAAATTTCTTTGTTTATAAAATATTATAGTGTAGAAACGTTTCCATATTTAGTAAAATTTGTAGTAGTTAGTAAAATTTTTAGTATTTAACTTAATTATAGATATAGGAAAATTTTAACGTAGAAACTTTTTTTATTGTTGTTTAAATTTTATATTTAAGAAATTTTAATGGTAGGAAATTCTTTCTTTAATTTTAAGCAAAACTCTTAGTTTTAGAAAACTAGCATTTATTATTAACCAAATCTACATATTAGGAACACATTTAATTAATTTTTTTTTTCGAGCCAAAATACCACTTTTAGAAACAATTAAGTTATAAAATAAAATTTCTTTTATGAGTTGCATATAAAAATTACCGCATGACGCTGCTATCGCCTGCTGCTGTAGTTGTGGTTGGCCGGTAGTATTAGAGATGCTGCTAATTTGATGTTGGTTGTAGGTGGAGGAGTGATTAAAGATGTGTCCTCGATGAAGGTTTTACCCAAGCGGTTAAATAGAGGTGTTTACAAAATTATTAAAATTTCAAGTTTTACTTTAGTTTTGTTTAATGTTCCAAAGCTAATATGTTTTACAAAGTTTCGTTTCAGTTTTATTTTCCTCCTATTTTAATATTTGAGTTTTTGCACATTTTATTACATCAAACTTTTGGTTATTTTCAGTTCAAGTCATTGAATTTTTCCTTTAAATTTCTTAGGCTTTTAAACCTTTTATTTCAAACTTTTGGTCAGTTTTCAAGTTTACAAATTTTATTTTCAGTTAACTTTCTCAAATTTTCAGGTTTTACACAAAAATTTCACTTGGCTCACAACTGTACTCCTTGCCAACCAAACTTCACATTTGCTTTATTTTAATTAAAACCTTTGCATTAAAAAATAGAGAGCACTATTTAAGAACTTTACGCCACAAAAGACCGTCATCCACCCAACTCCAGAACTTGAATGATTTTTCAATTTTGCGTCTTCTTTCAACAACCCAATTATTCAAGACTTTTTTAATTTTTTTTGCACACAAAAAAAAAAAATCAAACAACAAACCAGTTTTGTTGTTTGCAAAAAAAATTCGCAATCATTCATACGTGTAACCAACACTCATACATTCATTAAATTCCTTTGTAAAAAAAATACTACCTCTAACGATGAGGGGAACAAGGTAAGCCAATGTTAATGGCTGACAACATGGGAGGGAATGAGAGCGAGTAAAAGCTTTATACATGAATGAAATTATGCTGACGGAGAAATATTAACACCAAATCAAGTGTTTAAAAATAGATTTTTTTTTGCAACAAACAAAAATTGGCAAACGATATTACCATATAAGGTGTTGTTTACGTGTTATAGTTTTTCTTTTGTGTGATGTACACTAAATAGCAAAAATTTTCGTACGGCCGTCACAACCTAACTTCTAATATCTCGCATTTTCGTTCCTTAATAAAAACTGGATACCTATTATTTTATAATAGATATTTATATTTATTAATGGAAAAAAGTTACATGTACAAACAATCTGCAGTCTGAATCGAAGAAAGATAACTGGAAACAAATTCTTTTCATGTTTTTGATCTACACATCTGTAGTGTACACACTTTAAAAATGGCTCTAGGAAATATCGCCCAACGAAATATCGCAAAAAAAAAATGAAAAATGGTCCAATGAAAAATGACCCAAAAAAAATGAAAAATCAGCCAAAAAAAAATATGAAATTTAGCCCAAAAACATAGGAAAAATGGCCCAAAAAAAGAAAAATCACCCAAAAAAACAAATAACATTTTGCCCAAAAATACGAAAAATGGCAAAAAAAAAAAAAAAACAAAAAAGCACAAAAAAGGATAAAATAAAATCTCCCAAAAACCGTTAAACTGTTGCCCAAAAATATAAAAATGACCCGAAAAAAGTGAAAAATGTTTGAAAAAAAAATTTCAGAAAAAGTATTAAATATTTCTCATTTGAAAATTCACTGAAAACTCAAAATTATGCGAAAGAAAATATTTATTTATATAGAAGTTTATTTTTCATTGCGGAAAAAGAACCCATAATAATACATAAGGAATTGCTTTTGGTTACGTAATATATTCATGTAAATACTAAGTTAAACAAATAATTGAATAGTGTCTTCTACAATTGCACGACAATATGGGCAGTGGAAAGCGCTCAACCCTTTCGCCAAACTGCTTGCTTGCATTTTTATGACACATTTACTGCAACATTTCAAATGTTGGCAAGGAAGCAATGCTGTGTTGGCTTGGAATTCGCTGCAGATAATGCATTTTGCAGCTCCTTCGCTTAGAGCGATTTCACCGTTCTGTTCGGCAACGTCATCCTCTTCATCTTCCGCTTCAGATAGACCACCTTCATCGTCAAAAATATCTTCGAACGGTTCCTGGTCTGTACAAATGCTGTTTTGTGGGAAAATCATTCTATTTAGGAAAGCCATTGGCGTAATACTACCCTTTTGCAACAGCTCACTAGAATCTATAATTTTCTTAGCTTTGTCCGCGTACATTTTTTTTTATTGTTTTGACCACAGACCCCCGCTTTCAATGAGTAGCTTAAATTCGCGGCTTTAAGAAAATTCTTCATTTCGTAGAACCGAAACAAATTTAAAGAAATTTCCTCGCTTGGGTATTAACCGCCCCAGTACACCATTGTAGGCTTCAATTGACGATGTCGCCCTGGTAGCCAACTGGAAGACGGAAAAGTTCTCGGCCCCATTCTGAATAAAAATTACAGTATATGAAATATTATTATAAAAAATATTAGTTCTTTATAAATGTGGCGAGGGCTTACTTTTTGCATCCATTGTTTTTCGTAATAATCAGTGAAAGAGGAAACTTTTTTGTTGGCGTCGAACGAAATTATTTCTTCTTTTAAAGCATAATACATTAACATAACCGACTTCTCTGGCAGCAAGGGTAAAGCCAACAATTTGTGGCATGCCAATGCTGCTTCCTTGCACTACGTATATAAGCAGCTAACTCCTTGTGATTCTTTGCAATAATCTGTCTCAACGCTTGACAGTAGTGAAACCAGCACCCACGACATTTAGCATTGGGGAACACCGTCTTTAAAGATTTCTGCAGCGCACTTTCGAAATCCGTCATGAAACATTTGGGCTGCAGTTCGAAAATGTTTTCGTTTATGTAATGAAGCATATGTTCATAACTTTTTTCCGTTTTTTTGTCCATCAAAACATAAAGGAATGGAAATATCTTTAAGGAAAGAATTGAAAATCTTTTAAAGAAGTAGGAAACATTAAAAATCACGAATCCAACATTTTATTGGCATTGACAACTTGAGATAAAAATTACTTTTTCATCGAAATAATTAACGTAAATTATTAACAATTGTTTGAAACAGCAAATAGTTCCTATGATTTGGAGGAATAAACTGCTTTATTAAATTTGCACTGCACTCGGAATAAAAAATGCAGTAAGCGAAGTCATCTTCCTGGATACACGCCTTAAAAAAATGGTTTGGTCTATCCTCATGGCTGGTTATACCATATTTCAACCAAATGTTCTCCCTATTGAAAGCTTCAACTATTTCCAAGGGTGTATTTGGGGGAGCGAACAAAAATCTTCTCTGTTAAATACTGAAGTCCTGGCTGAATTTTCGGATAGCACAAATTGCTGGTTGCTTCCTGGTGGCTATATCAAAAGTTATAATTAATTCGTAGGATATTAAAAAAAGAGTTTATTTAGCTGTTATTAAGGAACGAAAGTGTTTTATAAGAGAATAAATCCAGATTGTTCTTAACTTGTATTTTTTTTTTCATTATTTACTTCAACTTCAATAACATACCTGTCACAGACTCGTTTATACGCTGAACGGATACAACTTAACGCGTTGGTTTGGACGAACGCACCCGCATTATCAATGCAATCTTTTTTTATTTCCTCAAGTGCTTTTAATTCCTTGTACACTGTTTCTTGATTTCCATGGACGTGTTCTTTATATTTTTTGGGTTTCACGCACATTTCATCAGCTAAAAGCAATTCCACTCGCGAACTGCATTCTTTTTTGTAGCATGTATAAAAAATTTTATTATTTTTTTTTTTTATTTTATTTTGAATAATTGTTTTTCACTTTTTAAATATAAAAGCTGACTTCCCAATTTTTTACCACTGACAAACTCGTGTTCAAAACTTTCCATTGTGGACGATTATAAATTAAAAATGCACTCCTCACTCTCTGACAAGCAATTAAATGCTTAAACATTTAAGAATGAACTATTTGAACAGACTGAATTAATATTTTCTAAAATTTTTATATGAAAATCAAAATTATGAAAGCATACTTAAATAAAATTATTTTAAAATTTATAATATAAACAAAGTATATATTTTTAAATTGTGTACACTACAGATGTGTAGATCAAAAACATGAAAAGAATTTGTTTGCAGTTATCTTTTTTCGATTCAGACTGCAGATTGTTGTTAACTTTCAACTTTTTTCCGTTAATAAATATATCTGTTATAAAATAATAGGTATGCAGTTTTTATTAACGAACGAAAATGCGAGATATTAGAAGTTAGGTACACCTTGCGCCGCAGGCGAAAAATTTTAACAAAAAATCGCGCGAATTTTTGTTAAAATTTTTCATAAGGGAATAAATGCAGATTGTTGTTAACTTTTAACTTTTTTCCGTTAATTAATATATTATAAAATAATAGGTGTGCAGTTTTTATTAAGAAATAAAAATGCGAGATATTAGAAGTCACGTAAGATGTGACCATTAAAACGGTATGACTTATGATTGTTTGGTGAAAAAACTATTATAAGAAGTAGCCTTTTTGTCGCTGTTTTCTGTATATTATTTATTACCAGATGTTTACACTTCTCCCCTGTGTTCGGACTCACATGATTTTTTTTTTTTTTTTTTTTGAAAAATGACCTTAAAAAAAACGAAAAAGAGCCCAAAAGTTGGGTCATTTTTCATTTTATCATTTCAGGGAATATTGCACGTTAGTTGCTGTTTTTTTTTTTGGGCTATTTTTCATTTTTTTTTTTTTTGGGATATTTCATAGAGCGATATTTCCTAGAGCCCCCGTCGGAATATATTTTTTGAAAAAACTGGAAAACAGATTGTAAGTAAAATTATGGGGTTATTGAATTTAATAATGTTTAATTGTATTTTTTTTATTATTTCAGGTTGGTGCGATGAAACGCATCGTAGGCGGCAGCATTAAAAATATAAGTCGAGTTTTAGGGAAGGACATAATAATGAATTTCAACTACGATGGAACAAAAGGAAAATAATCACTAAAAACTTATGGAAACGTATTAAATGCTATATTTGATAAGTTAATAAAAAAAAAACTTTGATAGGTCTTTATGTAAATAAAATCTATTTATATTTTCTTTTAAATGAAGCCACAAAAACTGAAGGCCAAACGTACGAAGATTTTACGAAAGAGAAAATAAGGGAAATCAGTAAAAAATTTCAAGAAAATATTAATCATTTGCAGTTAAATTATTTTTAAGATTAATAAATTATTTTTATAGTTTTTTTGTGTATGTATTTTTATATTTTAATTCATTATTGTGACTAATTAAAATAAAAAAAAAAAAATAAAAATGTGTACTTTTTACTTTGTTGGCAGATAAGTGACCCTCACACAGTCGTTGACGATAGTATGAGCGAAAGTGTCCCTCATATTGTCGTTGACGACAGTGTGTGGGAATGTGTCTATTATATTGTCGTCAACGACAGTATGAAGGATAATGTCGCCGGAATGGACGTCAACGATCATATTGTAGATTATATCGCCTACGTCGTCGTCGACGACAAGATGGAGCATATTGTCGATTAAATGGTCGTCGGCGATAATGTGGAACTTTTTTCGTTCATACAATCGTCAACGACCAGATACGCTAAAGTGTCTCTCTTATGGTCTTGTATGATTCCGCGGACATTTGTATGAAAATTTCGTCGACGATTTGTTTAAACTGTCCTCAATTGGTCTTCCACGATTTATTATTGTCTTGTACCTGTCGTTTAAGATGTCTTAAAGACGTGGCCAACTGGGAATATTACAAGAACAACATAGAAAATTATATTTTTTCAAGACTTTTTTTAGTTTTTCATTCTAATCTCGGGCCCTAATCGACCGCTTTGGACGAATTTAAATAGCAAACTTTTCAGGATATTAGTGAATCATTTTTTATATCAGCGACCACCCTAGCTGCCCGATTGATGCCGCCATCGTGATTTCCACAGACGGACAGACGGACATCGCTATATCAACTCCGGTTGTAATAAGGATCACAAATATGTATATTTTATGGGGTCCAAAATTTTTTCTCTAATTATTACAAACGGAATGACAAACTTATATATACCCTCTGCACACTGGAATGGAGGGTATAGATAGTAAAAATTTACACATAATTGATTTTAGAAACATGTCTGATTCGTTTTTCGATGATGCTAAAAACACATCAAAGATATACAGAAAACAAAGATTTTGCTCAAGTTGGTTGAGAGATGAGAAGCTAATGGGAGGTGAAAGATGACGACATTAAATGCAAATGTAAGGCTTGTGAAAAAATATTAAATTGCAATAAATCTGATATAAGTATACATGGTAATAACCACTGTCATAAAAAAATCTTTTAAAACCAAGAACCAAAATTCTGTTTGCGTTTACAGATCTCATTTGCAAGCCATTTTAATTAATTGTATAAATTTTAAATGCACATCTAGCCATATCAAAAAGTTGAATTTTACAGAATTGTAAAAATAATTTTTTTTTTAATAACTCTTAGTTTTTATGTTGTTTATACCCTATACCACTATGTGGTTTGGGTATAATGACTTTGTGCTGCTGTTTGTAACAACCAACAATATTTGACCTTGACCCATCTTTAATTATACCGATCGAATCAGAATCACTATCTGATTCGATTAAACGATGTCCGTCCGTCCGTCCGTCTGTGTGTCCATGTAAAGCTTGTAATCAAACTGCAGGTCGCAAATATGAATATATTTTGATGAAATTTGGTATTTGATCTTTTGTCAGCCATGGGATGAACGCTATTGAAATTGGTGAGAATCGGTCCATGTTCACACCTAGCCCCCATACAAATGACCCCTATGAAATCAACATAAATTGCCATAAGATCCAAATTGTCATATAGATCTTACTCAAATTGGGTTTGTATGCGTTTATTACATCAATTAATGAGTAGTCTAAAAATGATGCCTGGGACAACTCTTAGTCATAGGCCCCATATAGAGCTGCTTCCCGATCTTCACTTAAATCTATCAAAAAACAAAAATATTGCACTGATTCTTCTCAAATTTTGTTTGTATATATTTTTGCAAAATACAAAAGAGTTTACCAAACATGGTCAGGATCGGTCCATTTTTGGGCCTAGTCCCCATATAGATATAGCATCCGATATGAACTTTTTCATATCTGCAGCCAAAAAAATTAATAAAAATCCCACTCAAATTTGGTTTATGCTTATTTTCTATATCCAGTTAGTTGGGCCTAAGAGATAGGGTCTCTAAACGCATGGTATAGGGTATCATATAGTCGGTCTCGACCGACTATAATTTTCATACTTGTTTTATATTCTTATGTAATTCTTATGATATTCTTATCTCACTTTTTGTGTTATTTTTCTTCGTTTTTATGTTATTTATAGATCATTGAAATTGAAAAATTCGAAAAAGTAGTGATGGGAAAATTGTAGGTAGAAAAAAGTGGGTCTAGGAAAAAAACGGGAAATTTTTATAAGCGTAGGGTCAATATTTTAACTTTCACGAACAATAAAATTAACCCGTGCTTCAAAATGTGATCGTTAATTATCTATGGAAACTAAAATATAATGAACAAGAAGTTGGCCGAGCACCAAATAATCATATCTTTACTAATAGAATAGTTATTGTGTTGAATTGAAAGTATTGGAAACAACACCAATAGTATTCAATTACGACGAGTTTGATACGTTTTTAGATTTAAGTTCACCAAATTTCGTTCACTGCATCAACCATACACACATTTTCAATCTTAGTTGATAATGTTTACTGAGTGTAAAATATGAAATGTAATTGTTTCTTAGTTGAATTATTTATATTTTATTGATTTTAACTTATTTGTAATATTTGATGTCTTACGTTGAGTCGTTATTGAAACATGGAAAACATTTTGATATTGCTTTAGTATGTTGATCGCAAACTGGTTTCTTGCAAACGCTGCAGACTTTTCTCGTCTTTCTTCTCCTTTTATCTGGCAAAGAAGCGCACAAATAACAGCTTCCTGTTATTGGCTTCCTGCCTTCAGTAAAAGTGGCCGTAGAAGTAGATGGTTGCTCGGTATAGGTTACCGTCTCCACTGGTCTTCCCAAAAAGCTCTCAATTGCTGTTTTGGTAGAAAAGTGGCGCGTTACTTGGCGATTGGTTACTCTTTTTTCTATTATTGGCACACACAAATCTTCAGCAAGTTTATGCAGAAAGCATTTTCTCCGTGTTGTTTGATATGGAACCGTTGTGTTTTCTCATAAAATATAGTGTATGCCGCGAAAGCACTAACATCGAGCATATTGTAGAAAAACGACAAAGGACACCTTTTTGTGTGTCTCTGTGTGGTATACTCCCGAAGCGTCTGGTCCATAACATCCACGCCACCTTTCGATTTGTTATAAAAATTGACGATTTCTGGTTTGCCATTTTCTTTTACAGTTGCATCATCATGCATAGTCGACAACATTATTACGGAATTTGTTTTCCTCTGTTTGTATGTAACCATAGTCACCTTCTCGTGGAAACCAAATTTGCTTGTCCCAATGGTCCACCTCTTATGGTCTTTCATTTCTGTTGGTATATAGGCTTTGTTTCGCCGCAGTGTTCCGACAATGCTAAGTTTGACGGATATCAGCTGCTTTGCCAGTGGTAGCGTCATAAAAAAATTGTCCATGGTGATATTACGTCCGCTACCGTGGTATGGCCCAACCAAATCTCTGACTACTCTTTCGCCTAAACCAATTTCGCGACCACTGTCTTGTTTGCCAGTACATATTTGGCCATGAAGAGGATATGAATTTTTAGCATCGCATACCATATTTCGCTGGCTTCGATGGAATATACTGAGTAAATTTCATTCTGCCGCGGTACGGATTCAATTGTTCGTCGATTGTTAAATTTTCTGTAGGAGCAGCTTTGTCTGTGCGCTGCCTCTCGTTTCTTCTTGTCACTTTCATCTTCAAATACATCTTGCTCAATTTGCATTGGCGTGTCAATAGTGGCTGGAATTTCGTTGTCATTGTCCCAGTCTTCACTCTCTGAGTCTTGCACTTCTCCAGTAAATACCTCTTCTTCTTCCTCAATTGGCACTAATATATCTGTTTCTGGCTTCTTCACTCAAACGCAGATATTCTCTTTCAGATAAATATTCTATTTTGCGGTTCATTTTTTTTTCAACTTCACTGTTCAACTGTTCAACTGTTCAACTTATAATGACGAAATAATTGAAATCTATTCTTTTTCTAGCGTAGCTGAACATTTGTTACCTAAAAACACAAACAATTCACAAGCAGGTACCAAAAACAAGCAAAAAACCAAGCTTTATACAACCAGTTTCCGTTTACTTTTGTGTGCCTGTTAGGTACCAAATGCCTAAAGAAACCAGTATTATCTTACAAACATGAAATTTGTACAGTTGAGATGTAAAAACTAAGCATTTCTAATAATCCGTGCAGATATATACTATTTTATTTGAATATAAACGAAAAAACTGCACTAGGTACCCGGGTACCCTGGTTATGGACTCCCGTTCATCCAGCTGGTTATGGACCGAAGGGTTAACATAGCTAGATGAATTACAAGGCTTGTAATGTGAACAGCTATGTGTTTTCGCCATTGTCCTCTAGATGTAACTGTAACGGCATGTGACATCTTAGCAGATTAATCACAAATGCATTGTACCTAATGTGTTATATGTTATTGTAATGTATTGTTGATCTGTTTTGGAATAATTAGTTATTTATTGTTCGGCTTGAGATCATGTATACATTTTCTAATGAAAACAAGTAAGAGTGTTAAATTCGGCTATGCCGAATCTTTGATACCTGCCACCTAGGTTCTACGTTTTCATTAATATCTTGTAGTGTAAGAGGGGGCAGGATCGCCATATAGTGTAAAAGGCAGGATCGCCATATAGTGTAAAAGGCAGGATCGCCATATAGTGTAGGTGGGACGCCAGCTAGGATCACCAAATAATATAAAAATCGCTGGACCGTTATATTATGTATGCCTTGTAGCAATCTACGTACATAGTGGCATTTAAATTTAATATAGTGTATGTATGGGGGCAGGATCGCCATATAGTGTTAGCTTGGCAGGATCGCCATATAGTGTAATGAGGGGTGTACAAAAGGACACTAAGATTGGGTGAGAACCGGACTAATCTCAGGAGGAATTTTGTCAAGTGCTTTCCTCAAAGCAGTTCCCGCGTGCACGCTAGATGCACTTTTTTATACAGCACGTAGGCAGATTATGCCAATGTTTGAACCCTTTGGCAGAATATGCCAGTAAAAAGAGAAAATCTCTGTTTGGTTTTAATTATAACCCTTTCAAATCAGAATTATAATTGATTTTTATTTTAAAATGCTGGTCTTTTATATCATTATAATTTAATATATTTTTACTTAATTTAAATAATAGTCTTCTCTTTTCTTTACATTCGCATATTACAAATTCATTGATTTTTGAACGTTGGACTCAATAGCCAATCAGAAAACGTTCAATAATCAATTTAAATTTTTCCCCTCAAAATTTGAGTGACATTCCTATTTGTCATGGGTTATTGACACAATTTGAATTTTCACAAATTTGTCATTCTGCATTCCAGTGATATTTAATTACTCAATAATTTATTGTTTTGTAATTCAACCCTTTAACCAAGGTTAGTGTACTTTGTGGTATGTGTTGAATGAAAAGAAAAGATATGCAAAAAAAAATAAATAAATGTAAACAAATAATTACAAATAAATATGTGCATGTGCATATAGTAAACAAAAATAAACAAAAAAAATATAAACAAATAAAGATGAATAAATGAAATAAATAAAGATAAATGAAGATGTGTGTAACATCATCACACCCCTACCCATAATATGAAATTTATGGGTTTTAGAAAATTCATGAATTTCATTACTTAAAATAAAAATATTATTTTTGTTTCTCTTAAACTTAGTGGTTATTCTAATTTTGTTTTTGTGATATAATATTATATAAAAAAAAATGTAATAAGTAATTTCTATATCTATTTATTAACAATATAAATAAGTAAGTTTACTATGTGCTCTTATGTGTAGTAATTAACAATCTATACAATTTTACTTTTTCATTTACGTTTATAATTTTAAAGTATTATTATGATATGATTTCATATTTCCTTTTACATATAAAATTGAATTTTCATTTTATATCTATTAAATTTCTCATTTAGATTTCATATTAATTACATCAATCGAAACATGTATAATTTCATGTGGTCAATGACATGGCAATTTTCATCTTTTATTTTAAAAATAATTATTTTCTTTTCGAAATTACGATAAATTTTTAGTCATCTATTCTATGTCGCGTGGTGTGTCCTTTTGATTCTTTAAAATTTTCGAGGATTTTCCCTCATTATTTTCTCATATTCTATCTTATCTTTCGGGGTTCGTTACATAACATACATATACTCATATACTTTTCGTCACTTTTCCATTATAGTGCGAATTCATTATTTCATTTATATTTTCTAGATCATAGCTATCATTATACCTTTCATTGCGACCTTTGTCTACAATGTTTATCAAATCATTTATTTCCTTTATATATTAGATGTCAGTTTCTTCACGTCGAAATCTGGATTTCGCAGAATTATCACTGTATCTTATTATATCAGGCACGTAGTTTCTCCATTATCGAATCTAGTTTCGTAGGATTATCACCACGTCATAAACGCGCAAATTTATTGATTCATTTTATACCCCTATTATATATTCTTTATATAATTTCCTTTCAATTATTTCCTGATGTACACACACCGATCTTGGAGTGAACATTTCCAATAGGCGCTGCCATCTCTATCGTCTGTCCTAGTTCGTCAGTCATCACCAGCGATTTTATTATCTCTTTTATTATGTTTATCTTCTTTTATAAATTTCCTGTTTTATTTTCATTGTCTTTATTTTCTTTTATAAAAAGTCTTTCCTTTATTTTCACCATTGTCATTGCCAAAAAAAAATGTTGTTAACAATATTTCATATACATAAATTTTCTTAATTGGTTTAACATATTATATTCAATTTTCATTTAATTCTATTATGATTTTGATATTAATTCCATAATAATGTTTTGTATTGTCCATTTTTTAAAATATTTGTATTTTATTTTCTACAATTTTCTCTTTGTCTAATTGTGCTATTACTTTAATATAACAATTTTGTTGTGATAACTTTACATTATTATTTGAGTTAAAAAAAAATTTTTTGTTGTTTTTTTTTTTTACTTGATTAATTTTTATTTTTTTTTTAGTTTTGCAATTTCCTATGTCTCCAATTTTCCGATTTCTCAATCATTAACTTAGTTTCTATATCCCTCGTCGTGGGATTTCTAACGTCTTCGATGGTTGGAGCTCTTTTCATCCCTATAAACTTCCACCATCCTATTAACCATTTTAACTTCTCTTCTTCGGTTAGATTATCGTCATCATATAACAATTTTTGCTGCTCCTTCCGTTCATCCATTTCTATGCTGATTCTAACTCTGTTCTTTGTAGGCATCTATATAGTGGTGTAGGTGTTTACAGGATCGGTGTTTGCAGGATCGGTGTTTGCAGGATCGGTGTTTGCAGGATTCGGAAAGTTCGTTGTCCAGGGTCTAATTTGCAAGGATCGGGTAACAGAAGTTTTTACCAGGATCAAATTTGCAGGATCGCCATGTAGTGTAAGTGGGGGCAGGATCGCCATATAGTGTAAAAGGCAGGATCGCCATATAGTGTAAAAGGCAGGATCGCCATATAGTGTAGGTGGGACGCCAGCTAGGATCACCAAATAATATAAAAATCGCTGGACCGTTATATAATGTATGCCTTGTAGCAATCTACGTACATAGTGGCATTTAAATTTAATATAGTGTATGTATGGGGGCAGGATCGCCATATAGTGTTAGCTTGGCAGGATCGCCATATAGTGTAATGAGGGGTGTACAAAAGGACACTAAGATTGGGTGAGAACCGGACCAATCTCAGGAGGAATTTTGTCAAGTGCTTTCCTCAAAGCAGTTCCCGCGTGCACGCTAGATGCACTTTTTTATACAGCACGTAGGCAGATTATGCCAATGTTTGAACCCTTTGGCAGAATATGCCAGTAAAAAGAGAAAATCTCTGTTTGGTTTTAATTATAACCCTTTCAAATCAGAATTATAATTGATTTTTATTTTAAAATGCTGGTCTTTTATATCATTATAATTTAATATATTTTTACTTAATTTAAATAATAGTCTTCTCTTTTCTTTACATTCGCATATTACAAATTCATTGATTTTTGAACGTTGGACTCAATAGCCAATCAGAAAACGTTCAATAATCAATTTAAATTTTCCCCCTCAAAATTTGAGTGACATTCCTATTTGTCATGGGTTATTGACACAATTTGAATTTTCACAAATTTGTCATTCTGCATTCCAGTGATATTTAATTACACAATAATTTATTGTTTTGTAATTCAACCCTTTAACCAAGGTTAGTGTACTTTGTGGTATGTGTTGAATGAAAAGAAAAGATATGCAAAAAAAAATAAATAAATGTAAACAAATAATTACAAATAAATATGTGCATGTGCATATAGTAAACAAAAATAAACAAAAAAAATATAAACAAATAAAGATGAATAAATGAAATAAATAAAGATAAATGAAGATGTGTGTAACATCATCACAATCTGCACTTATTGTAGTATTTGTAACAAATGTAAACAAAATATTTGAAAAAGTTAACTACTTGATAACCTTAAACTAAAAAATTATTACAACACTCTAAATTTTCAGCATTTTTTAGAGGTGTGTCCATATTTTGGGTCATAAATTGGCACATTGACGCCCGCTTTATCCCATTTTAAACACTAACCGATCCAGATAAAAACATCAATATAATTCTAAGATTACCCAGATAAATGGTTTATTTTGTGATTGCTCGTGATTTCAACAGACGGACGGACATTCGGCCAGATTGACATCGCTATATCGACACGATGTGATATAACGATCAAGAAAATATACTTTATGCATCTAAATAGATGCACATCTCTACCATAACAACACGATGAACAATTTATGTCAAAATATAACTTCATCTAAATCGTTAATTGTGGTTATTTTTCTAAATTGTGGCTATCAGTTTTTTCGCTTAAAACTTTTTGTAGTAAAATATTTTTACTTTTAATTAATCGTATTTAGTCAAATACATTATAACTTTACTAGTTCTTTATTATATTTCATGAATTTTGAAATACAGTTCGTTAAAAATAATATTTATGTTATAGTATTATATAATGTCCTTTCAATGAAGAATCAAGGCAAGCAAGCTGTCTTAGTAGATTGTTCAATGTAACATCCAATTCATGTCGAAAATGTTGACAATCTGCGGCTGAAAGGAAGAAAGCAATAGATAATGTGTTTTTGTTCATATTACCGATATTAAATGTTACCAATATTAAAACCACAAATATATATCGTTTTCAGTCTGTCTGGAAATTTTGGATATGTTATTAGGTTTTCCAAAAATGAATAACTTAAAAATTCCCGTGGATCAAAACGAAACACTAGATATAGTTTAGGATTTATATTAAGTAAATCAAACCAAAAATCTTGAAATTCTTGAAACATACCCAGTAACAAATTTGTTCTTAAATTCATAGATCGTCACATTTAAAAGTATTCGGAGTGGAATTGAAGTATTGAATAACAAAATTACTTAAATTTGAATGCTTTAGTATCAGTAATAAGTTTCTCAATACGTACAGCATTAGTTATTAAAGTTTTTTTTAATAATTCCAGTTTGTATAAATCGTCAATAGAAACATTTCTACCTTCCAAAATAAACAATAGTTTTTGAAAACCATTAAATTCCTCCAAACCAAAAAGTTTAGCAATTTGAAGGTAATCAAAACTAACATACCCTCCTCAACAGCCCAAAGTCACCAGGATTTTCATCTGATGGAATAGATTTTCCCATTGACGTTACACAAATTTTTAAACATAATTTTTTCAGTTGTGGGCAAACCTATCATTCAAAATGTGTGTATGGTTGATGCAGTGAACGAAATTTGGTGAACTTAGATCTAAAAACGTATCAAACTCGTCGTAATTGAATACTATTGGTGTTGTTTCCAATACTTTCAATTCAACACAATAACTATTCTATTAGTAAAGATATGATTATTTGGTGTTCGGCCAACTTCTTGTTCATTATATTTTAGTTTGCATAGATAATTAACGATCACATTTTGAAACATACTACAGACACGGGTTAATTTTATTGTCCGTGAAAGTTAAAATATTGACCCTACGCTTATAAAAAAATCCCGTTTTTTCCTACACCCACTTGTTTCTACCTACAATTTTCCCATCACTACTTTTTCGAATTTTTCAATTTCAATAATCTAAAAATAACATAAAAACGAAGAAAAATAACATAAAAAGTGAGATAAGAATATCATAAGAATTACATAAGAATATAAATCAACATAAAAACTAAGAGATATTAAAAAAAAATTATTTTTACAATTCTGTAAAATTCATCTTTTTGATATAGCTAGATGTGCATTTAAAATTTATACAATTAATTAAAATGGCTTGCAAATGAGATCTGTAAAAGCAAACAGAATTTTGGTTCTTGGTTTTAAAAATTTTTTTATGACAGTGGTTATTAGCATGTATACTTATATCAGATTTATTGCAATTTAATATTTTTTCACAAGCCTTACATTTGCATTTAATGTCGTCATCTTTCACCTCCCATTAGCTTCTCATCTCTCAACCAACTTGAGCAAAATCTTTGTTTTCTGAATTTCTTTGATGTGTTTTTAGCATCATCGAAAAACGAATCAGACATGTTTCTAAAATCAATTATGTTTAAATTTATACTATCTATACCCTCCATTCCAGTGTGCAGAGGGTATATATAAGTTTGTCATTCCGTTTGTAATAATTAGAAAAAAAAATTTGGACCCCATAAAATATATATATTTGTGATCCTTATAACAACCGGAGTTGATATAGCGATGTCCGTCTGTCCGTCTGTCCGTCTGTGGAAATCACGATGGCGGCATCAATCGGGCAGCTAGGGTGCTCGCTGACATAAAAAATGATTCGCTAATATCCTAGAAAGTTTGCTATTTAAATTCGTCCAAATCGGTCGATTAGGGCCCGAGATTAGAATGAAAAACTAAAAAAAGTCTTGAAAAAATATAATTTTCTATGTTGTTCTTGTCACGATCACGCCCTCAATAGGATAGCTAAGGTGATCATTTTTAGTGAGAATGATTCTCCAAATTCATGGAAAGATTTCTATTTCAAAAATCATCAAAATCGGTGGAACAGGTCCAGGGAAATCTCTGAAAAAGTAAAAAAAAAAAATGAAAAATATGATGTTTCTATAGTGTTCTTGTTGTTATTCTAAATGTTATATTGTTGTCATAGCTGGACTTGTTGTTTTTGTGGTCGTTGTGGTAATAATATAATAAAAACTAACCTTTGTACATTTTTTTATCAACTCTGGTAAAAAAATGTAAAAGTTTCCATTGTTTTGGCATTACTAAAAAAATTTACTAGATCATTTCTGTCTTTGCCACGAGCCTGCCCGCAAAGTTTCAGATCGATTGGGTCACGGGAAAGGGGTTCAAATCGATCCAAAATTTTTTCGACAAGCAGACACTACGAGTTAATATGAAGGGAGTAAAAATTCACCAGCTTCTAAAGCAAATCATGCTAAAATACCTAGTTGTTAATAAAAAGAAAACAATGTAAATTTAGCAAAAAAAATTTTTATGTATTAATTTATTTAAAGAGAAAAACACACAAATAACCTTTGATGTTGTATTTTTTGTGTGTAATATTTACATATACATACATACATACACATATTAAATAATACAAATAATATACATATATTCTATATACGTATATCCATGATAACTGCATGTTAGAAATAAATCGGTATATTATTTTATTTACATAAAATTCTGCAATATTTTGTTGTGGGGAAAATACATTTCTTTTGCATTAACAGAGTGTCACTTCATTTTGCTCAGCGTGACTATGCCACAGTAGATGGCGCCACAATTTTTGTTTGTTCTAACTAGCTTTGCAATAGTTAATTCTATTTTAACATGAATGTCAATATTTTCAAATAGATATCATACAGAACAATGTTAAGAGTATACACGGGCTGGCATATTAACTTTTTGTTGTCTTTACAAAATAGAGTTACCGAGTTCATCAATGAGTTTTTTGCTTTCAAAACAGTTCTACATAGTTATATACCTACAAAATATCTGATTGCGATTACATCTAATTTTTAAAAATTGTTTATAATTACTAAAGCATTATTGTTCACATAAATACCATTCAAATAATTTCCATTCAAATTTCAGAAAATATCAATTCTAAAAACTGGAATTAAAAATTTCCAATTATAAATTACAATTAATTGAATTTCAGAAAATCATATCAAAACGTCGGAAATTATAATTTTAAAATTTAGAAGACATCAATTGCATCTTTAATACATAAATTTTATTCGTTTAACTTAAATTGAAATTCAAAAAAAAAACACCAAATACCTATGTTTACATTTAAAAAATTTTTACATTTAAAAAAAATACTGACATTCAGGAGAAATTAATAGCTTTTCAGTACCGCAATTCAGTAACTTCTTTTAACGATAGTCGAATCGTTAAAAAAAAGAAAATAGCAAAATTATCAGTAAAATTTTTAAACGATATTCGCTATTAAATGGTGCGTGGTAAAGAAGAAGAAAGCATATATTTCAAAAATTCATAACTGCACTGTATTCTTAATCGGACCGGTTTCTGGCATTTCAGCCTTCATCAGCGATTTATTGAACATTGTGATAATTGTTATGTTTTTAATTGAATAGGTTGTTTCTATATGAAAATTTTTTCTACTTAGGGCGGCCGTGAGGTTTTGAACCGTGAACCTTCACATACACTCGTACTTGCACTTTTTGGACAGCGCTTTAACACACTCACCTAAAGTCAGGCCTACGAGCAGTGTGGTTAGTTTTCAGTTTTCGTACCATACAGCTTTACTTTGTATTAATTTCAGAAGATACAACTCTGTCCAAACAAACAATCGTTATTTTTGAATTTTGAATATTTTTTGCATTTATACTTCTAATTTCCACTATTCTCAGTTTTCGTAAGAGTTGTCATATGTGATGTACGGTTTTTGTACATACCTACATATGCACTTTACATATATTTGAGATGACGCTTTGAAGCGAAGAAATTTTTTTGTTTGTTAGATTTATCGTCATTTTTCAGACATATTGCAATTACTACTGTAATTAATATGCAATTTTAATTTTGTTTAAATGGTGCGTGGTAAAGAAGAAGAAAGCATATATTTCAAAAATTCATAACTGCACTGTATTCTTAATCGGACCGGTTTCTGGCATTTCAGCCTTCATCAGCGATTTATTGAACATTGTGATAATTGTTATGTTTTTAATTGTTATGTTGTTAAACTCAGCTGTAGTTGTTATCTAAACAACAACCATTTTTGAGTTGTTTATTCAATCGATAAAAACTTGAATTTTTAGGTTGAAATGTCGTCATACATAAATAAAAATCATAAAATAGTGAAAATATTTTGCTTATATTAAAAAACTTTTTTATATAAATAAAAAAATTAAATAGCATATTCAATTCATTATATCATTTTCAAAAAATAAACAGAAATATTAGTAAAAAAATAAAGATATTAAACATAAAGATAAAATCATCCTTTCAAACACGAAGTAATTTGTTTTTTTCTATTCTTCTTTGTGTTTTTCGCTTATTTTGACAGAGATGCCACTCGTTTACAATTTAAATAAATAGAAAAATGGATTTGTCGACTGTCGTTAAGATGTATGTACTTAGTGAATCACTTAATCCTTAGTGCAAACAACAATAGCTGTCGATATATTTTACAATTGTCGGATCGTTGAAATTTACAGAATCACACTATAGAAAACATTAATTTAAATTCAATGAATTTTAGAAAACGTCAAATGATATTTAAGAATTGCGAACATAAAAACTGTTACATAAATAAACGCAATTTGATGAGAATGTTATTTATATATAAATTTTCACAATTTTTTTTGGATGAAAATTTGAAGTTTTTCAGAAAATAAAGAGAACAAATTATTTTATTTAAAATGTTTGGGACATTTGGTTTTTTTGCGTTTGGCATCCCTAATTTGAATATTTATTATTACAAATTTATTCTCTATGTTTTCCAAATATGGCAATATTTTAATAAAAAAAATTGAGAGAATTTTTTTTTGGTTATTATATTGTTACTCCATCCGACCTATATGGCCGCAATGAAGAAATATTTGGCCAGTTAAAAGAAACTATACAGCCATCTCCAATTAGCACGATTTAATGCATATAGCCACCCTACACAACCATTACCTTTGCAATGGAGGTTAGGGCGAGCTATTTAATTAGCAAAAACTAAATTAAACGAGAAGTTATGTCATATAACCGGAAACGCATGCATATAGGTATATAACCTAAATGCATGCCCATCAGCAACCACGATGACCAAAAAGCAAACGCCGAAATAATTCCGAAATAAAAGAAAAGACGAAAACCAACCCAAAGAATTTGCTGAAATAATTTTGTATTACTGGTTTAATAAACTGTTTACTTTTTCATTTACATTTATTATCAAGACTCAAACCGAGGTGGAGGGTATCAAAGATTCGGCACACCGAATTTAACACTCTTACTTGTTTTATGTTATTTTTATTTACAAACTTACTTATTAAAATCGAATAGACCTACAAAGATGGCGTACGTACATATGTACATATATATAAATGAGATGCACAAAACAAATAAACTGCACAAACAAGTGTTTTCCAGTTTTTTCAAAAAATATATTCCGACGGGGGCTCTAGGAAATATCGCTCTATGAAATATCCCAAAAAAAAAAAAAAAAATGAAAAATAGCCCAAAAAAAAAACAACAACTAACGTGCAATATTCCCTGAAATGATAAAATGAAAAATGACCCAACTTTTGGGCTCTTTTTCGTTATTTTTAAGGTCATTTAAAAAAAAAAAAAAAAATCATGTGAGTCCGAACACAGGGGAGAAGTGTAAACATCTGGTAATATATAATATACAGAAAACAGCGACAAAAAGGCTACTTCTTATAATAATTTTTTCACCAAACAATCATAAGTCATACGGTTTTAATGGTCACATCTTACGTGACTTCTAATATCTCGCATTTTTATTTCTTAATAAAAACTGCATACCTATTATTTTATAATATATTAATTAACGGAAAAAAGTTAAAAGTTAACAACAATCTGCATTTATTCCCTTATGAAAAATTTTAACAAAAAATCGCCCGATTGATGCCGCCATCGTGATTTCCACAGACGGACAGACGGACAGACGGACATCGCTATATCAACTCCGGTTGTTATAAGGATCACAAATATATATATTTTATGGGGTCCAAATTTTTTTTTCTAATTATTACAAACGGAATGACAAACTTATATATACCCTCTGCACACTGGAATGGAGGGTATAGATAGTATAAATTTAAACATAATTGATTTTAGAAACATGTCTGATTCGTTTTTCGATGATGCTAAAAACACATCAAAGAAATACAGAAAACAAAGATTTTGCTCAAGTTGGTTGAGAGATGAGAAGCTAATGGGAGGTGAAAGATGACGACATTAAATGCAAATGTAAGGCTTGTGAAAAAATATTAAATTGCAATAAATCTGATATAAGTATACATGCTAATAACCACTGTCATAAAAAAATTTTTAAAACCAAGAACCAAAATTCTGTTTGCTTTTACAGATCTCATTTGCAAGCGATTTTAATTAATTGTATAAATTTTAAATGCACATCTAGCTATATCAAAAAGATGAATTTTACAGAATTGTAAACATAATTTTTTTTTAATATCTCTTAGTTTTTATGTTGATTTATATTCTTATGTAATTCTTATGATATTCTTATCTCACTTTTTATGTTATTTTTCTTCGTTTTTATGTTATTTTTAGATTATTGAAATTGAAAAATTCGAAAAAGTAGTGATGGGAAAATTGTAGGTAGAAACAAGTGGGTGTAGGAAAAAACGGGATTTTTTTATAAGCGTAGGGTCAATATTTTAACTTTCACGGACAATAAAATTAACCCGTGTCTGTAGTATGTTTCGAAATGTGATCGTTAATTATCTATGCAAACTAAAATATAATGAACAAGAAGTTGGCCAAACACCAAATAATCATATCTTTACTAATAGAATAGTTATTGTGTTGAATTGAAAGTATTGGAAACAACACCAATAGTATTCAATTACGACGAGTTTGATACGTTTTTAGATCTAAGTTCACCAAATTTCGTTCACTGCATCAACCATACACACATTTTGAATGATAGGTTTGCCCACAACTGAAAAAATTATGTTTAAAAATTTGTGTAACGTCAATGGGAAAATCTATTCCATCAGATGAAAATCCTGGTGACTTTGGGCTGTTGAGGAGGGTATGTTAGTTTTGATTACCTTCAAATTGCTAAACTTTTTGGTTTGGAGGAATTTAATGGTTTTCAAAAACTATTGTTTATTTTGGAAGGCAGAAATGTTTCTATTGACGATTTATACAAACTGGAATTATTAAAAAAAACTTTAATAACTAATGCTGTACGTATTGAGAAACTTATTACTGATACTAAAGCATTCAAATTTAAGTAATTTTGTTATTCAATACTTCAATTCCACTCCGAATACTTTTAAATGTGACGATCTATGAATTTAAGAACAAATTTGTTACTGGGTATGTTTCAAGAATTTCAAGATTTTTGGTTTGATTTACTTAATATAAATCCTAAACTATATCTAGTGTTTCGTTTTGATCCACGGGAATTTTTAAGTTATTCATTTTTGGAAAACCTAATAACATATCCAAAATTTCCAGACAGACTGAAAACGATATATATTTGTGGTTTTAATATTGGTAACATTTAATATCGGTAATATGAACAAAAACACATTATCTATTGCTTTCTTCCTTTCAGCCGCAGATTGTCAACATTTTCGACATGAATTGGATGTTACATTGAACAATCTACTAAGACAGCTTGCTTGCCTTGATTCTTCATTGAAAGGACATTATATAATACTATAACATAAATATTATTTTTAACGAACTGTATTTCAAAATTCATGAAATATAATAAAGAACTAGTAAAGTTATAATGTATTTGACTAAATACGATTAATTAAAAGTAAAAATATTTTACTACAAAAAGTTTTAAGCGAAAAAACTGATAGCCACAATTTAGAAAAATAACCACAATTAACGATCTAGATGAAGTTATATTTTGACATAAATTGTTCATTGTGTTGTTATGGTAGAGATGTGCATCTATTTACATGCATAAAGTATATTTTCTTGATCGTTATATCACATCGTGTCGATATAGCGATGTCAATCTGGCCGAATGTCCGTCCGTCTGTTGAAATCACGAGCAATCACAAAATAAACCATTTATCTGGGTAATCTTAGAATTATATTGATGTTTTTATCTGGATCGGTTAGTGTTTAAAATGGGATAAAGCGGGCGTCAATGTGCCAATTTATGACCCAAAATATGGACACACCTCTAAAAAATGCTGAAAATTTAGAGTGTTGTAATAATTTTTTAGTTTAAGGTTATCAAGTAGTTAACTTTTTCAAATATTTTGTTTACATTTGTTACAAATACTACAATAAGTGCAGATATTAATGAAAACGTAGAACCTAGGTGGCAGGTATCAAAGATTCGGCATAGCCGAATTTAACACTCTTACTTGTTTTCATTAGAAAATGTATACATGATCTCAAGCCGAACAATAAATAACTAATTATTCCAAAACAGATCAACAATACATAACAATAACATATAACACATTAGGTACAATGCATTTGTGATTAATCTGCTAAGATGTCACATGCCGTTACAGTTACATCTAGAGGACAATGGCGAAAACACATAGCTGTTCACATTACAAGCCTTGTAATTCATCTAGCTATGTTAACCCTTCGGTCCATAACCAGCTGGATGAACGGGAGTCCATAACCAGGGTACCCGGGTACCTAGTGCAGTTTTTTCGTTTATATTCAAATAAAATAGTATATATCTGCACGGATTATTAGAAATGCTTAGTTTTTACATCTCAACTGTACAAATTTCATGTTTGTAAGATAATACTGGTTTCTTTAGGCATTTGGTACCTAACAGGCACACAAAAGTAAACGGAAACTGGTTGTATAAAGCTTGGTTTTTTGCTTGTTTTTGGTACCTGCTTGTGAATTGTTTGTGTTTTTAGGTAACAAATGTTCAGCTACGCTAGAAAAAGAATAGATTTCAATTATTTCGTCATTATAAGTTGAACAGTTGAACAGTGAAGTTGACAAAAAAATGAACCGCAAAATAGAATATTTATCTGAAAGAGAATATCTGCGTTTGAGTGAAGAAGCCAGAAACAGATATATTAGTGCCAATTGAGGAAGAAGAAGAGGTATTTACTGGAGAAGTGCAAGACTCAGAGAGTGAAGACTGGGACAATGACAACGAAATTCCAGCCACTATTGACACGCCAATGCAAATTGAGCAAGATGTATTTGAAGATGAAAGTGACAAGAAGAAACGAGAGGCAGCGCACAGACAAAGCTGCTCCTACAGAAAATTTAACAATCGACGAACAATTGAATCCGTACCGCGGCAGAATGAAATTTACTCAGTATATTCCATCGAAGCCAGCGAAATATGGTATGCGATGCTAAAAATTCATATCCTCTTCATGGCCAAATATGTACTGGCAAACAAGACAGTGGTCGCGAAATTGGTTTAGGCGAAAGAGTAGTCAGAGATTTGGTTGGGCCATACCACGGTAGCGGACGTAATATCACCATGGACAATTTTTTTATGACGCTACCACTGGCAAAGCAGCTGATATCCGTCAAACTTAGCATTGTCGGAACACTGCGGCGAAACAAAGCCTATATACCAACAGAAATGAAAGACCATAAGAGGTGGACCATTGGGACAAGCAAATTTGGTTTCCACGAGAAGGTGACTATGGTTACATACAAACAGAGGAAAACAAATTCCGTAATAATGTTGTCGACTATGCATGATGATGCAACTGTAAAAGAAAATGGCAAACCAGAAATCGTCAATTTTTATAACAAATCGAAAGGTGGCGTGGATGTTATGGACCAGACGCTTCGGGAGTATACCACACAGAGACACACAAAAAGGTGTCCTTTGTCGTTTTTCTACAATATGCTCGATGTTAGTGCTTTCGCGGCATACACTATATTTTATGAGAAAACACAACGGTTCAATATCAAACAACACGGAGAAAATGCTTTCTGCATAAACTTGCTGAAGATTTGTGTGTGCCAATAATAGAAAAAAGAGTAACCAATCGCCAAGTAACGCGCCACTTTTCTACCAAAACAGCAATTGAGAGCTTTTTGGGAAGACCAGTGGAGACGGTAACCTATACCGAGCAACCATCTACTTCTACGGCCGCTTTTACTGAAGGCAGGAAGCCAATAACAGGAAGCTGTTATTTGTGCGCTTCTTTGCCAGATAAAAGGAGAAGAAAGACGAGAAAAGTCTGCAGCGTTTGCAAGAAACCAGTTTGCGATCAACATACTAAAGCAATATCAAAATGTTTTCCATGTTTCAACAATGACTCAACATAAGACATCAAATATTACAAATAAGTTAAAATCAATAAAATATAAATAATTCAACTAAGAAACAATTACATTTCATATTTTACACTCAGTAAACATTATCAACTAAGATTGAAAATGTGTGTATGGTTGATGCAGTGAACGAAATTTGGTTAACTTAAATCTAAAAACGTATCAAACTCGTCGTAATTGAATACTATTGGTGTTGTTTCCAATACTTTCAATTCAACACAATAACTATTCTATTAGTAAAGATATGATTATTTGGTGTTCGGCCAACTTCTTGTTCATTATATTTTAGTTTCCATAGATAATTAACGATCACATTTTGAAACATACTAAGACACGGGTTAATTTTATTGTTCGTGAAAGTTAAAATATTGACCCTACGCTTATAAAAATTTCCCGTTTTTTTCCTACACCCACCTTTTTCTACCTACAATTTTCCCATCACTACTTTTTCGAATTTTTCAATTTCAATGATCTAAAAATAACATAAAAACGAAGAAAAATAACACAAAAAGTGAGATAAGAATATCATAAGAATTACATAAGAATATAAAACAAGTAAGAAAATTATAGTCGGTCGAGACCGACTATATGATACCCTATACCATGCGTTTAGAGACCCTATCTCTTAGGCCCAACTAACTGGATATAGAAAATATAGAAAATTTGAGTGGGATTTTTATTAATTTTTTTGGCTGCAGATATGAAAAAGTTCATATCGGATGCTATATCTATATGGGGACTAGGCCCAAAAATGGACCGATCCTGACCATGTTTGGTAAACTCTTTTGTATTTTGCAAAAATATATACAAACAAAATTTGAGAAGAATCAGTGCAATATTTTTGTTTTTTGATAGATTTAAGTGAAGATCGGGAAGCAGCTCTATATGGGGCCTATGACTAAGAGTTGTCCCAGGCATCATTTTTAGACTACTCATTAATTGATGTAATAAACGCATACAAACCGAATTTGAGTAAGATCTATATGACAATTTGGATCTTATGGCAATTTATGTTGATTTCATAGGGGTCATTTGTATGGGGGCTAGGTGTGAACATGGACCGATTCTCACCAATTTCAATAGCGTTCATCCCATGGCTGACAAAAGATCAAATACCAAATTTCATCAAAATATATTCATATTTGCGACCTGCAGTTTGATTACAAGCTTTACATGGACACACAGACGGACGGACGGACGGACGGACGGACGGACATCGTTTAATCGAATCAGATAGTGATTCTGATTCGATCGGTATAATTAAAGATGGGTCAAGGTCAAATATTGTTGGTTGTTACAAACAGCAGCACAAAGTCATTATACCCAAACCACATAGTGGTATAGGGTATAAACAACATAAAAACTAAGAGATATTAAAACAAGTAAGAGTGTTAAATTCGGCTGTGCCGAATCTTTGATACCCTCCACCTCGGTTTGAGTCTTGATAATAAATGTAAATGAAAAAGTAAACAATTTGTTAAACTTAATACCAAATTATTTCAGCAAATTCTTTGGGTTGGTTTTCTTCTTTTCTATTATTTCGGATTTATTTCGGTGTTTGCTTTTTGGTCATCGTGGTTGCTGATCGGCATGCATTTTGGTTATACACCTATATGCATGCGTTTCCGGTTATATGACATAACTTCTCGTTTAATTTAGTTTTTGCTAATTAAATAGCTCGCCCTAACCTCCATTGCAAAGGTAATGGTTGTGTAGAGTGGCTATATGCATTAAATTGTGCTAATTGGAGATGGCTGTATAGTTTCTTTTAACTCGCCAAATATTTCTTCATTGTGGCCATATAGGTCGGATGGAGTAACAAAATAATAACCAAAAAAAAAAGCTCTCTCAACTTTTTTTTAAAATATTGCCATATTTTGAAAACATAGAGAATAAATTTATAATAATAAATAATCAAATTAGGGATGAAAAACGCAAAAAACGAAAAGTCCCAAACATTTTAAATAAAATAATTTAATGTTATCTTTATTTTCTGAAAAACTTCAAATTTTCATCCAAAAAAAATTGTGAAAATTTATATATAAAAAATAACATTCTCATAAAATTACGTTTACTTATGTAACAATTTTTATGTTAGCAATTCTTAAATATCATTTGAGGTTTTCTTAAATTCATTGAATTTAAATTAATATCGACAAATCTGTTTTTCTATTTATTTAAATTGTAAAGGAGTGGCATCTCTGTCAAAATAAGCGAAAAACACAAAGAATAGAAAAAAACAAATTACTTCGTGTTTGACAGGATGATTTTATGTTTATGTTTAATATCTTTATTTTTTTTACTAATATTTCTGTTTATTTATTTGAAAATGAAATAATGAATTGAATATGCTATTTAATTTTTTTATTTATATAAAAAAGTTTTTTAATTAAAGCAAAATATTTTCACTATTTCATGATTTTTATTTATGTATGACGACATTTCAACCTAAAAATTTAAGTTTTTATCGATTGGATAAACAACACAAAAATGGTTGTCGTTTAGATAACAACAACAGCTGACTTTAACAATAGCGAATATCGTTTCAAAATTTTACTGATAATTTTGCAATTTTCTTTTTTTTTACAATTCGACTATCGTTAAAAGAAGTTACTGAATCGCGGTACTGAAAAGTTATTAATATCTCCTGAATGGCAATATTTTTTTTAAATGTAAACATTTTTAAATGTAAAGATATTTCTAAATTTAAAATTATTATTTCCGACGTTTTGATATGATTTTCTGAAACTCAATTAATATTTTCTAATTTATAATTGGAAATTTTATTTTCAGTTTTTATTATAATTGATATTTTCTTAAATTTGAATGGAAAATTTAAAAAGTGAAATTTTGTATTTATGTGAATAATAATGCTTTATTAATTATAAACAATTTTTAAAAATTAGTTGTAATCGCAATCAGATATTTTATAGGTAAAGCAGAATAATAATTCTATATAACTATGTAGAACTGTTTTGTAAGCAAAAAACTCATTGACGAACTCGGTAACTCTATTTTGTAAAGACAACAAAAAGTTAACCCCCCAATCTCACATCACACTGAAATTGTAAAATCGTTGTGTACGTATTATCAACGAAAAATTGTTCGAATTAGTCGAATCCATCGCCATTAAATTTTATGCTCAAACATCTGACTGCAATCTCATTTTTAAAATGTTGTCGAAGCGTAAACTTGAAAAAATTTGTATACTTCTCTCTCTTATTTTATTTTAAGTAGAGTTACCAAGTTTATTATACAGGCACATGTTTGAGGGAAAATGTTTACATTTATTATTATTAGTATTATTTTAATAATAGTTAATAATATTTATGCTCTATAATTAACAAACTTGCGTTTTTGTATGCGCATTTCAAAAAATAAATCATTATAATAGATTTAACAAGTTAAAACTTTAATTACAATTTTACAGAATCCAGTAAATTTGCATTAAATTTATAACAGGGTAACATTAATCATCGTTAGTGTCTGCCACTATTCGCACGAAAAATTTGGTGCCATTAGTGTGACCACTGCGGAAAATGTGTGTGTATTAGTAAAAAAAAATGTGAGTGTATTGAGTTTTTCGAACTTGCAGTGTGATGTGAGATTGGTGGGTAATATGCCAAACTTATGTTCATATTTGTAAAAGAATAATAAAAAAAACGTATGAAATAAAAGACCAACCCGTGTATACTCTTAACATTGTTCTGTATGATATCTAGTTGAAAATATTAACATTCATGTTAAAATAGAAATAACTATTGCAAAGCTAATTAGAACAAACAAAAATTATGGCAGCATCTACTGTGGCATAGTCACGCTGAGCAAAATGAAGTGACACTCTGTTATACAAAAGAAATGTATTTTCCCCACAACAAAATACTGCAGAATTTTATGTAAATAAAATAACCGATTTATTTCTAACATGCAGTTACTATGAATATACATACATACATATATATAATATATGTACATTATTTGTATTATTTAATATGTGTATGTATGTATATTTAAATATTACACACAAAAAATACAACATCAAACGTTATTTTTGTATTTTTCTCTTTAAATAAATTAATACATAAATTGCTAAATTTACATTTGGGCAATTCACAACAGGTGTTGTATATTGTATGTTGTATTGAAATACACAATACAATCATTTGTTGTGAACACTCAGTTGTATTTTCATATTTCTTTAGTAATTTTCGATCCAACGAGGAAAGATCGCTTCGTCGCTTCTGCTATTTTGTATAAGAGAAAACACTTGTCAGTGTTTGCTTTTTGGTCGTGAGATATACCCTGGAGTTTTAGTTACGTACCTCTTGCATTTTAATTTATAATGAAAAAAAAAAATGTTAAATGTTTTGGTTGGTACTGAAAGAGAAAATACATACTAAAAATATAAACATTAATTTTTATATAAATAAACTTATCGATGTATTTGCGTTATTTGCATTATTTGCCATATTTTATTTTATAATTATTTATGCTGATAATATTCTATGTATTAGTTTTTTCTTTTTCATAAAAACTGGCATTCACTTGGAACTGATATGTTATGATACAATATACAACATTTACTAAACACAGCAAATGAAGTTGGAACGTGTATCAGATTTTTCAGTGAAAATTACCAACAACAATTTTACACTATTGTAAAGTGATACACGATATAAGAGATACAACGATACATTACCCATTGTGAATTGTCCAATTGTTTTTTTTATTAACAACTAGGTATTTTAGCATTATTTGCTTTAGATGTTGGTGAATTTTTACTCCCTTTATATTAACTCGTAGTGTCTGCTTGTCGAAAAAATTTTGGATCGATTTTAACCACTTTCCCGTGACCCAATCGATCTGAAATTTTGCAGGCAGGCTTGTGGCAATGACAGAAATGATCTAACATATTTTTTTAGTGATGCCAAAACAATGGAAACTTTTAAATTTTTCTACCAGAGTTGATAAAAAAATGTACAAAGGGTTTGTTTTTGTTATATTATTACGATAACGACCACAAAAACAACAAGTCCAACTTTGAAAACAATGCAACATTTAGAATAACAACAAGAACAATATAATATATAATATATAATATAGAAATATCATGTTTTTCATTTTTTTTTTACTTTTTCAGAGATTTCCCTGGACATGTTCCACCGATTTTAATGATTTTTGAAGTAGAAATCTTTCCATGTATTTGGTGAATCATTCTCACTAAAAATGATCACTGTAACTGCACTATTGAGGGCGTGATCGTGACAAGAACAACATAGAAAATTATTTTTTTTTCAAGACTTTTTTAGTTCTTCATTCAAATCTCGGGCCCTAATCGACCGATTTGGACGATTTTAAATAGCAAACTTCTCAGGATGTTAGTGAATCATTTTTATATCAACGAGTACCCTAGCTGCCGGATTGATGCTGTCATCGTGATTTCCACAGACGGACAGACGGACATCGCTATATCAACTCCGGTTGTTATAAGGATCACAAATATATAAATTTTATGGGGTCCAAAATTTTTTTTCTAATTATTACAAACGGAATGACAAACTTATATATACCCTCTGCACACTGGAGTGGAGGGTATAACAACTCTACAACAGCAACAGTGACAGTCATATGTTTTTCAAATAGGAAAAAACTGTTTATGTGTTAGTTTCGTTCATTCCCCAGTATGCATTGAAATATTATTTCTCCAATGTTGGAGAAAAGTTAAGTTCTTAAATTGATGTCAAATGTAATTCTCAACTTGGGTTGAACAATTTTTCTCCTTGTTTGCTTTCAACTTGACATCAAGTTGAGACTTAACATTTTTTCCAATCTTTGAGAAACATTTTTACTCTCAATTGGATATCCAACACTTTTCTCCACTTGAGACCAAACATTTTTTCAACTTGAATACGATTTGTGTTAAGTCTGAGATATTATTTAAATATGTCATAAATAATAAATTAAATTAAAAAATGCCAAAAAAGTACAAATAAATCATTGATATATTTTTAATTATTTCTGCTTTTTGTCGAATTTTTCAAAAAATGTACAACTAATTAATTCATTTATTTTTAATTCTAGATTTTAAAAAATGTACATAATATGTACATTTAATGTTAAATATGTACATAGTAATGTTAAATATATAATGAAATTAAATTGAAACATTAAAAAAAGTACATTGTTTTCATTTCTAAAATTAGTATAATATTTTTTAATATGGCAATTCCGTACCTTCCATTTGATACCGATTGGAAATATTTCTTTGCTATCAAGTTGAGAATCACAAATTTCTCAATTTGATAACTATGAAAATCGCCATATAAAAAATGTGCCTTTTAAGTTGAGAAGACTATATTCGAACTATTGAGGGCATTTGAGAATTAACGTTGGAGATTTGAAAAATGTATTTGATCTCAAATGCACCTCAAGTTGATAGCAAACAAAAATGTTTATTGGGACATTTATTGTAGGGTCGTTTGCACACACACAAAAAATAGAAAATAAATTGTCAATAAGCAAAGCAAGTGGCTTCGAAATTCGATGATGCCAGTTAATCATTTTTTGTTCACGCGGAATTTATAATTGGAGGAATTTTTTTCTCGAGAAATGTATTTTCCGTGAGAAAGAAATTCCTTGAGAATATTCATAATTGGGATGAATAACTTTTAATTGGAACTTTTTAGTCAGAATAAATCATAATTCTAGTTAGATATTGGTTAATATTTAATTAGAAAAAATATTGTGGTGGCAATTATTGAGGCAGTCACGGAAAAATTAAATGCAAGTCTGTTTTTTTTAATATAACAAAAATGGATTTTCCCTTTAACAAAATATGGCAGAATTCTTTATAAATGAAATGCAAAATGGAAAATCAATTTTGTGCTAATTCTTAACAAAATTAATAAAATATATATATGTATTATTATATTTATTAATATTTGTAATTTTATTTGACACAATTTCACACACAGTTTTACAGATCAACTGTTTTAATTAGAAAAAATATTGTGGTGGCATCTACGCAATTATTGAGGCAGTCACGGAAAAATTAAATGCAAGTCTGTTTTTTTTAATATAACAAAAATGGATTTTCCCTTTAACAAAATATGGCAGAATTCTTTATAAATGAAATGCAAAATGGAAAATCAATTTTGTGCTAATTCTTAACAAAATTAATAATATATATATATATGTATTATTATATTTATTAATATTTGTAATTTTATTTGACACAATTTCACACACAGTTTTACAGATCAACTGTTTTCAACTGATTTAGAAGTTTTCTGTTTTTGAAACAGTAGTGCCAATTTGTAACATTTTGTCATGTAATGAAAATCGCAGAATAATAAGTTAATACACAATAAAAAATATTAAATTTTTAAGTTTTATATACATATTGCAATAAAAAAACTTTGGTAAATTTACATTGAAGATGGTCAGAAATGAATGAGAAAAAATATATAGACATTTTAGAAAAGCACATTTAATGTTAAACTTTATGCACAAAATATATGGGTTTTTGTTGTTTCGAATTTAACTGTGGCTCTAAGTGAAAAGTTTTAGACCGATCGTATATTACATCTTGAGGATCCTCACCTAATATTTTCAAATATTTTAAATTCTTTTTAACTCATTTAACCTCATTACGCAAATAGTAAAACAGTAAATATGGAAAATCCACGCACCTCAAAAAATTGTTTTCTATGAAATAAATTAAAGACATTTCATATTATACAATTTTCTTTCAAAAATGTATCAATTATTGCAAATTTGAAATTTGACATATAGTATTTGTACATATATTTGTATAGATTTCGCAGTATGAAAAGAACTATTATTTCATTATTTAGAATATATGTAAGTATTGCTCGCAAAAAAATGCAACATCATAAATGAAACACATAGACGACTGCTGGCAGCAGCATTTGTAGTCGTATAGTCAGCTACTTGATTTTTCTGAATACGACAGCAACATATAATACAAATGCATTTTTATTTAAATATACAATTACTTTTACTTATTTAAAATGCATTAGTACAACGTAAAAATAAATAAATTAGTTTAACGCCTTTTGATTATTAATGGAATTATAGCCTTTCATTTTGCGATTTTTTTTTAAACAAAATAAAATATTTCATAGCACTAACTTCTTTTACATATTTTGTTATATTGTCAACACTATTTTTGTTTTGTAGCCAACAAAACACACTTGCAGTTTTTTTTTCTATTTGAAGAACATATGACTGCCATTGTTGATGTTGTAGAGTTGTTTTTTTTTTTTTTTTTGATTTTGTTTCGTTAACTCTTTTGTATTAAAGCACCTCAAATATATGTATCCATTTTAGTTTGCAAATTCAGTATATTTATAATTTATTACTTACAGCAAAAAATAATAGAAACAATTTTATCAGTTATGCTTACGAAACTATATAAATAGACTTGAAGTTGGCTGCAAAAGCAGTAGCCTGTGTAAAGAACAAGTTAGCGACATGTAACTGTTACGTAACGTGTCAGCCTTTTTTTCACATAAAAGTATTGGGACGTTCCGGTTACGTTCGGTAACTGTTTTAAATGATTTTCATGTAAAAAAAAACAACTGACTCATTACGGTTACGGTTAGAAAACATTGACCTTTTATATGTATTATAATGCTATGAATGCATTTATCTTTATTTTATTTTATTTATATATTCTTTTTTTTTGTATTGTATATTATTTTTTTTTATTATTATTACTATTTCATTTAATTATTTTTTTCTTTAAATAAATTAATACATAAAAATTTGTTTTTTAAATTATTGGTGAACTTTTACTCCCTTTATTTACTGCCTTTATATTAACTGGTAGTGTCTGCTTGACGACAAAATTTTGGATCGATTTTTAGCCCCTTTCCCGTGAGCCAATCGATCTGAAATTCTGCATGCAGGCTCGTGGCAATGACAGAAATGATCTAACAAATTTTTTTAGTGATGCCAAAACAATGGAAACTTTTAAAATTTTCTACCAGAGTTCACAAAAAAATGTACAAAGGGTTTGTTTTTATTATATTATTACCACAACGACCACAAAAACAACAAGTCCAGCTATGACAACAATGCAACATTTAGAATAACAACAGGAACAATATGGAAACATCATGTTTTTCATTTTTTTTTAATTTTTCATAGATTTACCTGGACCTGTTCCACCGATTTTAATGATTTTTGAAGTAGAAATCTTCCCATGAATTTGGTGAATCATTCTCACTAAAAATTATCACCCTAGCTATCCTATTGAGGGCGTGATTGTGACAAGAACAATATAGAAAATTATATTTTTTCAAGACTTTTTTTAGTTCTTCATTCAAATCTCAGGCCCTAATTGACCGATTTGGACGATTATAAATAGCAAACTTTTCAGGATATTAGTGAATCATTTTTTATGCCAACGAGCACCCTAGCTGCCCGATTGATGCCGTCATCGTGATTTCCACAGACGGACAGACGGACAGACGGACAGACGGACATCGCTATATCAACTCCGGTTGTTATAAGGATCACAAATATATATATTTTATGGGGTCCAAATTTTTTTTTCTAATTATTACAAACGGAATGACAAACTTATATATACCCTCTGCACACTGGAGTGGAGGGTATAAAAAAAATTATTTTTACAATTCTGTAAAATTCATCTTTTTGATATGGCTAGATGTGCATTTAAAATTTATACAATTAATTAAAATGGCTTGCAAATGAGATCTGTAAACGCAAACAGAATTTTGGTTCTTGGTTTTAAAAGATTTTTTTATGACAGTGGTTATTACCATGTATACTTATATCAGATTTATTGCAATTTAATATTTTTTCACAAGCCTTACATTTGCATTTAATGTCGCCATCTTTCACCTCCCATTAGCTTCTCATCTCTCAACCAACTTGAGCAAAATCTTTGTTTTCTGTATTTCTTTGATGTGTTTTTAGCATCATCGAAAAACGAATCAGACATGTTTCTAAAATCAATTATGTATAAATTTTTACTATCTATACCCTCCATTCCAGTGTGCAGAGGGTATATATAAGTTTGTCATTCCGTTTGTAATAATTAGAAAAAAAATTTTGGACCCCATAAAATATATATATTTGTGATCCTTATTACAACCGGAGTTGATATAGCGATGTCCGTCTGTGGAAATCACGATGGCGGCATCAATCGGGCAGCTAGGGTGGTCGCTGATATAAAAAATGATTCACTAATATCCTGAAAAGTTTGCTATTTAAATTCGTCCAAAGCGGTCGATTAGGGCCCGAGATTAGAATGAAAAACTAAAAAAAGTCTTGAAAAAATATAATTTTCTATGTTGTTCTTGTAATATTCCCAGTTGGCCACGTCTTTAAGACATCTTAAACGACAGGTACAAGACAATAATAAATCGTGGAAGACCAATTGAGGACAGTTCAAACAAATCGTCGACGAAATTTTCATACAAATGTCCGCGGAATCATACAAGACCATAAGAGAGACACTTTAGCTTATCTGGTCGTTGACGATTGTATGAACGAAAAAAGTTCCACATTATCGCCGACGACCATTTAATCGACAATATGCTCCATCTTGTCGTCGACGACGACGTAGGCGATATAATCTACAATATGATCGTTGACGTCCATTCCGGCGACATTATCCTTCATACTGTCGTTGACGACAATATAATAGACACATTCCCACACACTGTCGTCAACGACAATATGAGGGACACTTTCGCTCATACTATCGTCAACGACTGTGTGAGGGTCACTTATCTGCCAACAAAGTAAAAAGTACACATTTTTATTTTTTTTTTTTTATTTTAATTAGTCACAATAATGAATTAAAATATAAAAATACATACACAAAAAAACTATAAAAATAATTTATTAATCTTAAAAATAATTTAACTGGAAATGATTAATATTTTCTTGAAATTTTTTACTGATTTCCCTTATTTTCTCTTTCGTAAAATCTTCGTACGTTTGGCCTTCAGTTTTTGTGGCTTCATTTAAAAGAAAATATAAATAGATTTTATTTACATAAAGACCTATCAAAGTTTTTTTTTTATTAACTTATCAAATATAGCATTTAATACGTTTCCATAAGTTTTTAGTGATTATTTTCCTTTTGTTCCATCGTAGTTGAAATTCATTATTATGTCCTTCCCTAAAACTCGACTTATATTTTTAATGCTGCCGCCTACGATGCGTTTCATCGCACCAACCTGAAATAATAAAAAAAATACAATTAAACATTATTAAATTCAATAACCCCATAATTTTACTTACAATCTGCATTTTTTCTTCATGTGCTAAATCCTGTTCCAACTTTTTTAAAGTATCATCCAACTGTATCGGGAATAACGTAAAGCCCTTGATGAAGACATTTTATTAATAATTGATTTGCTTACCTTTGCAATAAATCATAAATTTTTAGTATTAACTTTTTACACTTTCGTACAATTTAAAAGACACCTTCTCTCTTCGTTAACCAACTGAATTATATAATTGATGATGATTTTTCTAATTATTTTGTTTTGTCTTGTAGCCGTATTTAAGTCCCGTTATTTTTACTAAGAAAATTATTTTTTGAGCACGCAAAGCATATATGTAGTACGTGAACAATTTGAAGACATTGTCGCTCATGCTCTCTTTAACGGTGTTCAATTTAAGAATAACTTGACTTCATCTTGACTTCAACATACTCATACACGACAAACCCGGTTTTTGTCACTTAATTTGTCATCAAGAGAATGTGATACACGAACATATGAGTTATTTGTCATCCAGCTGGTCGTTAATGAAATTTTGTATTAAATCTCTGCACGAAAGAATCATAGACATTGTCACTTAACTTGTCATTAATAAAGTTCGATGTATGACAAGTACAAGGCGTTGTCGCTCATATTGTCGTCAACGGACCTTGATACACGACAAATATATTTTTGTCGCTGAATTGGTCGTCACCGTGATGTGATACACGACTATCTGAGTAATTTGTATCCCAGCTTGACGTTAACGACAATATCCATTATATCATCATCACAGAAAACTTCATCGACAAATGTCGTGCATGAAAAATTATAAAATGTCCTAAAGGAATCGTTAAAGACAATGTCATCGACGATGATTTTGCCAACTGGGTTTACATATACATACATACATACACATATTAAATAATACAAATAATATACATATATTCTATATACGTATATCCATGATAACTGCATGTTAGAAATAAATCGGTATATTATTTTATTTACATAAAATTCTGCAATATTTTGTTCTGGGGAAAATACATTTCTTTTGCATTAATAGAGTGTCACTTCATTTTGCTCAGTGTGACTATGCCACAGTAGATGGCGCCACAATTTTTGTTTGTTCTAACTAGCTTTGCAATAGTTATTTCTATTTTAACATGAATGTCAATATTTTCAAATAGATATCATACAGAACAATGTTAAGAATATACACGGGCTGGCATATTAACTTTTTGTTGTCTTTACAAAATAATAGAGTTACCGAGTTCATCAATGAGTTTTTTGCTTTCAAAACAGTTCTACATAGTTATATAGAATTATTATTCTGCTTTACCTACAAAATATCTGATTGCGATTACATCTAATTTTTAAAAATTGTTTATAATTACTAAAGCATTATTGTTCATATAAATACCATTCAAATAATTTCCATTCAAACTTAAGAAAATATCAATTCTAAAAACTGGAATTAAAAATTTCCAATTATAAATTACAATTAATTGAATTTCAGAAAATCATATCAAAACGTCGGAAATTATAATTTTCAAATTTAGAAGACATCAATTGCATCTTTAATACATAAATTTTATTCGTTAAACACAAATTGAAATTCCAAAAAAAAAAACACCAAATACCTATGTTTACATTTAAAAAATTTTTACATTTAAAAAAAATATTGACATTCAGGAGAAATTAATAGCTTTTCAGTACCGCAATTCAGTAACTTCTTTTAACGATAGTCGAATCGTTAAAAAAAAAGAAAATAGCAAAATTATCAGTGAAATTTTTAAACGATATTCGCTATTGTTAAACTCAGCTGTTGTTGTTATCTAAACGACAACCATTTTTGAGTTGTTTATTCAATCGATAAAAACTTGAATTTTTAGGTTGAAATGTCGTCATACATAAATAAAAATCATAAAATAGTGAAAATATTTTGCTTATATTAAAAAACTTTTTTATATAAATAAAAAACTTAAATAGCATATTCAATTCATTATATCATTTTCAAATAAATAAACAGAAATATTAGTAAAAAAATAAAGATATTAAACATAAAGATAAAATCATCCTTTCAAACACGAAGTAATTTGTTTTTTTCTATTCTTCTTTGTGTTTTTCACTTATTTTGACAGAGATGCCACTCGTTTACAATTTAAATAAATAGAAAAATGGATTTGTCGACTGTCGTTAAGATGTATGTACTTAGTGAACCACTTAATCCTTAGTGCAAACAACAATAGCTGTCGATATATTTTGCGATTGTCGGATCATTGAAATTTACAGAATCACACTACAGAAAACATTAATTTAAATTCAATGAATTTTAGAAAACGTCAAATGATATTTAAGAATTGCGAACATAAAAACTGTTACATAAATAAACGCAATTTGATGAGAATGTTATTTATATATAAATTTTCCCATTTTTTTTTTTGGATGAAAATTTGAAGTTTTTCAGAAAATAAAGAGAACAAATTATTTTATTTAAAATGTTTGGGACTTTTGTTTTTTTTGCGTTTGGCATCCCTAATTTGAATATTTATTACTATAAATTTATTCTCTATGTTTTCCAAATATGGCAATATTTTAATAAAAAAAATTGAGAGAATTTTTTTTGGTTATTATATTGTTACTCCATCCGACCTATATGGCCGCAATGGAGAAATATTTGGCCAGTTAAAAGAAACTATACAGCCATCTCCAATTAGCACGATTTAATGCATATAGCCACCCTACACAACCACTACCTTTGCAATGGAGGTTAGGGCGAGCTATTTAATTAGCAAAAAACTAAATTAAACGAGAAGTTATGTCATATAACCGGAAACGCATGCATATAGGTATATAACCTAAATGCATGCCCATCAGCCACCACGATGACCAAAAAGCAAACACCGAAAAAAATCCGAAATAATAGAAAAGACGAAAACCAACCCAAAGAATTTGCTGAAATAATTTGGTATTATTGGTTTAACAAATTGTTTTCTTTTTCATTTACATTTATTATCAAGACTCAAACAGAGGTGGAGGGTATAAAAGATTCGGCACAGCCGAATTTAACACTCTTACTTTTTTTATGTTATTTTTATTTACAAACTTACTTATTAAAATCGAATAGACCTACAAAGATGGCGTACGTACATATGTATATATAAAAGAGATGCACAAAACAAATAAACTGCACAAACAAGTGTTTTCCAGTTTTTTCAAAAAATATATTCCGACGGAGGCTCTAGGAAATATCGCTCTATGAAATATCCCAAAAAAAAAAAATGAAAAATGGCCCCAAAAAAAACAACAACTAACGTGCAATATTCCCTGAAATGATAAAATGAAAAATAACCCAACTTTTTGGGCTCTTTTTCGTTTTTTTGAGGTCATTTTTAAAAAAAAAAAAAAAAAAAATCATGTGAGTCCGAACACAGGGGAGAAGTGTAAACATCTGGTAATAAATAAAATACAGAAAACAGCGACAAAAAGGCTACTTCTTATAATAATTTTTTCACCAAACAATCATAAGTCATACGGTTTTAATGGTCACATCTTACGCGTAAGATGTGACTCTCACATATACGCTGTTTTTGTGATTGTACTGTGAAATAGAAATTTAGCCCCCTGCGCGTATAGATGTTTATACATCAAAAATGAAAAATGACCCACAATTTTGTGCCCTTTTCCGTTTCTTTAATTTTAGAAAATTGTAGTCGAAATCCATAAAAATTACTGTAATAATTTTTTGTTTTGTTTTTCATCTTCCCATCGACCTAATAACAACATATTTTGCCAGCGGCGCAAGGAACACCTGACTTCTAATATCTCGCATTTTTATTTCTTAATAAAAACTGCATACCTATTATTTTATAATATATTAATTAACGGAAAAAAGTTAAAAGTTAACAACAATCTGCATTTATTCCCTTATGAAAAATATTAACAAAAATTCGCGCGATTTTTTGTTAAAGTCCACGAATACATTTGGTTGGAATGTTAATATGAACTGCTGCTTACTTTATTGTTTGCTATATTTTTATACAAAAATATTCTTAATCTAAAACTATAAATATTCAATAAAAAAATATGCTTATGCTATTGGTTTCTTTTATAGAACGTTTAATTGGTTGGTCATAAAACAATATTGTATTTTGTAGGAAGTAAATGACGAAAACAAAGTGAGTTTTTCATACGAAAGTTTATCGACACTTTGTTTTCGTTTTGAAACTGTAATTTTGGTGATTTGACATTTATTTTATTTTAAATGATTGAAATGAATAAACAAAATTTCAATACAAAGTTTATTAACTCTTTGTTCTAGTTTAATGACGAAAACAAAGGTATCAAGTTTCAATGAATGAAGTAAGTTTCCATATGAAAGTTTATTAACACTTTGTTTTCGTTTAAAATTATAATTCTGTTAGTTTGACATTTATTTCATTTTAAATGATGAACTGAAATAATTATTGAGTAAACAATTTTATTAATACAAAGTTTATTAACACTTTGTTCTAGTTATTAAAAATTATAATTTTAATAATATGGTATTTATTTTATTCTTGGTAATTTATTCTTATGCTAGATATAGGGTTTTCAAGTTCGATGGAATCTGTTGAGTTCAGTGTTCCATTGGACTTAACTCCTCCCTCCTTAGATTGAAAATTCTCCTGGATTTTCTTAAGAGATTTTTTGTATTTCTTATAAATTATGATTATAAAAGTTAAACATATAATTGCAATACAGATAGTTAGAAAATAACTACCAATTATTGAATTAAAATGTATTGCTTTATGATATTTCAATTCTTCTATGGTTTTTATATGTTCCACTTCATTTATAGCTATTTGATCCAAAGAAATGGTTGTTTCCATATTATTTAAATTTAAATTTGGTGATAATGCAAAACTGGTTTTATATTCTTTTTGTTTATTTTCATAAATATTGCCATCAATTTTTATTTTGCAATCATTAAATGTAAGAAGTTGATTTCCACTTAAAACTAATTTCCTGCTGTCGCAGTTACTTTCTACCTTTGCACCATTTACATTCTTTAGAAGCACCATTCCCTGTTCAACCTCTAAAATTTCTTCTTTATTATTGAGAATTTTGTAACACTTTTGCTTATTACTAAAAATACATAGGTTTGATTTTTTTAGATTGGAAATATTTTGTTCGTTATTGTAATTGTAAACAGTATTATTGATAATAACAATTTCTTGTATTCTTATATCTAATTCAAAACCTTCCTTGTTTTTAATTGGCATAATCAATGATTTTGGGACTGTAATAATATTTAGTGGTATCTTTATAAAAAATACAATTTGTTCATTCCGGTATTTAGCAACTGTTAATTGTATTTGTTGTAATTTATTGAAATCAATATTTAAATCATTAATTTCCTCTGGTGTTAGTATATTGTTAGTCATAAGATTGTGGTTAGCTGCAATAATATTATCTTGTATATGCTCAATCTGTTCGTCCAATGTTTTAATCTTTAGCACCAAATCAAGATAAAAAATGTGTGAAAAAATATCTAAGTTATTTTTGTCTATTGAATTGATTTTTGCCAGAATAATATCTCTATCCGATTCAATAGTGTGTTTTAAGTTAGTTAGTGTTTCATTGAAATGATTTGTAATTTTTATTTGTTTGTTTGCGGTTTCTATTATATTATGATTATTGTTATCTATAATTTGTAAATGATTCTGTATTGTTTCCCTATCTTCTTCGTCCATAGTTCCTGCCATCCATTTCAGACCTGATCCCAAAACATTAGCTAAACCTCTTTTACCTCTATTCAATTGTAGAGTACGAAACTTTATTATAACCCTGTTAAGCTGAGCTTGTAAGACTTGTTTATTTATGTTAGACTGCTGTATACTATTTTCAATGTGGCTAATTATTTCCTGGATTTCACTTAGATAAATGGTGTGAACTATCGTTGTATATGCTTCGACCATTGTTACATTGTCCAACTTAATTTCCGTATATCCACTGTTGCCTTCATTTATAGGTTGAATCAATAAGTTATTCATTACCGGTGATATTAGTAGGATTAGAATCGTAAGCCGTAATATCCAGTGAATCTGCAAATTTAAAGGGACGTTTGATGTTAGTTGGGTGGATATTATCTACTTTCAGTTTTCTATAACGAGGTTCGTATTTATGTCTTAAAGCTTTATAATTTTTCACATATGCTTCTGGTTTGTCATAATTAAATTGTTCCCTATTCAAATTTCTTTTTGTTATAATTTTATCCTTAAAGTCTTTTAATCGATTATATAATTTTATTTTATCTATTGTTCCTTGTATTACATCAAATGGTCTGCTCATCGTTGTTGAGTGAATGGATTTATTATACCATTCAACACATTTATACATTCGCTCTTGTACTGATAATTCTGATCGTTGAAATTCTAATGTTCTAAACTTGTCTGATATGCTACTATGTAATCTTTCGATATCTGCATTTCCTGTATGGTTGTTAGGTTTGGTGAAATGAACTGTAATATTTTCCTCTCGTAAAAAGTTCTTTACATTGATGGATGCGAATTCGTTGTCTGTAACTACTTTGTTTGGTTTACCTCTCATTGATATATAGAGTCTAATTTTCTCTACTATTGTACAGCTATTTCTGTCTTCCAAATATAACATAACTGCGTATTTTGAAAATTTGTCAATGAAAGATAGAAAACTGTGTTTCTTATTTGTATATACGTCCATATGTACTATTTCATTAACATCTTTTGGTGTTTCTGTGACATGAAATTTTGGTGTTATTGGTTTCCTATCATATTTGGATTTGTTGCAAACATTACAATTATTAACGTATTTCTGAATAAAATGTTTAAGATTGTTAAAATAAATTTTAGTTTTCAAACCACAATAATTTTCGTTAATTCCTGCATGACCTGTTTCATTTTTATGGTATTTTGCTATATATCTATACAATTCATCCTCATTCAGCATATCTTTAGCGTGATAAACACATCGGACAAATTTTATTGAGTTACCGAATATTTCAATTAGCTTTAATTGTACTTTATTGTACAAATGATCAGACAATTCGGTGTAAATACCTATCTTCAAATTTCTCTTGATAGTTATATTCCTTCTAATTATATCGGTCATTGTACCGGTTATGATATCGTTAGTGTTCAAAAAAATTTTATGTTTGCCGTCAATGATTTGAGTTTCATTAGTTTTGTTATCAGTTAGTATTATTTGCTTCTCAAATCTATTAACGACTGTGTCCAAAATAAAAAAATGATCATTCAATTCTTCCTGTTGAGAATGGATAGTTGCAGCCACACTCATTTGATCATCTGCCATGAAAACAATATCATTTGGTGCATTTATACGGCTCATAAAATCGGCTACAACGTTCTCTTTACCCTTGATGTAACTTATTTTAAAATCATACTCTCCCAACCTCAACAGCCAACGCTGGAGTCTTTGGTTTATATCTTTACCCTTGGTTTTGGATTGAAGCCAAACCAATGGTTGATGGTCCGTAAATAGTTCAAATTGCCTGCCATATAGATATGGACGGAAGTAGTTTACTGCCCAAACAATAGCCAGCAATTCTTTTTCCACAGTCGCATAATGCCTCTCGTGGTCATTCAATGTTCTACTTGCATAGGCAATTGGATGATTTTCCTGAGACAATACGGCACCTACAGCATAACCACTTGCATCAGTAGTTAATTTAAATTTTTTTGAATAATCTGGATACTTAAGTATCGGTGGGTTAATGATCAACTTTTTCAATTTTTCAAAGGAATCATGATAATTAGGATCGTTGAGATTAATTTTCGTATTCTTCTTTAGATATTTAGTTAATCCTTGTGCAACTTTTGCGTAGTCTTTAATAAATTTTCGGTAGTACCCCGTAACTCCTAAGAAAGATTTTATCTGTTTAGTTGTTTCAGGAAGCTTTAGCTTCTGAATTGCATCAATTTTATTTGGGTTAGGTCTTAGACCTTCCTCGCTCAGAACATGACCAAGGTATTCAGTTTCCTTCGCCAAAAAAACGCATTTGTCGAGCTGTATCTTCAGATTATGCTCTCGTAATTTTTGAAAAATTTTGTTGACACTCTGTACATGCTCTGTTAATGATGTACTAAAAATTAAAATGTCATCTAAATAAACAACGCAAATTTTATTAATATATTCTCTAAGTACCGAGTTCATAAGACGTTGAAAGGTTGCTGGAGCATTTTTTAATCCAAAGGGCATCCTGTTGTATTCAAAATGTCCCAAGGGAGTCGAGAAAGCTGTTTTTTTTCTATCGTTTGTATTCATGAGAATTTGGTGAAAACCCTTGGCTAAATCCAATGTTGTAAAATAAGTAGATTTTCCCAATTTATCCAATATATTTTCTATATTGGGTATTGGAAATTTGTCGTCCACCGTTATCTCGTTCAATTTTCTGTAGTCAACAACAATGCGCCACTTCTTCCTGCCCGATTGGTCCATTTTCTTTGGAACAACCCAGATAGGAGAATTATAGGCAGAGTTACTTTCCACAATTATTTTCTGTTGTAACATTTCTTGGATCTGCCTGTTAATTTCGTCTTCATGTATTTTGGGATATCTGTATATTTTAGAGTATACAGGTTTATCTGTAGTAGTAATTATGGAATGTCTTATCTCATGAGTATGAGTAAGTGAATCACCTTCATGAAACAACAAGTCGCTATTTTTACTTATGAGATCACGAAGAAACTCTTTTTCTTCGGAATTCATGTCGACTCTAAAAAGTTTTTTAATGTTCTCCTTATTGACATCTAAAAATTCCAATGCATGAATCTCGTTATAATAGCAAGGAAATGAATTTGTAAAAAAAATTTTTCTATCATTAATCTGAATATACCGTTCTTCTAAACAAATTTTTGCACCTAAAGGTTTCAATATATTATTACCAATTATTCCATCAAATCTATTATTAGTCAATTTCAACAATTTCCAAGCCATAAAATTATTATCGGAAAACTCTTCTGGGATTTCCGTGACAATTTCCTCACTTATAACTACTTTGCTTGCCAGAGTTGAGAAAGTTAATGGTTTTCTTAATTTTATACGTTCATAACTAGGAAGTGCATTACAATTTAATATTGATGTGGTTGATCCAGTATCAATCAAACATCTTATCTTGGAATTACCAATAGTTAATTGTACTATCGGTAAACCGTTTTCTTTTCGGCTGAACGAAAATTTGCTTCCTCATTCGGAACAATTTCACTCTGTTCAATATGATCTATTTCCATCGGTTCAACATTATGTCGATGTTGACCAGAATTTTGTCGCGACTGATTAGATTGTCGGAACTGTTGCGAATTTCGAATTACGTTTGAATATTGCCTTTGCCGATTATCAAAACCTTGTGTTTGTCGATTTGAATTTGGAAAGTTTTGTGTTTGGTGACAAGAAAAACCTTGTGTCCGTTGGTCTGGGAAATTCTGTCTACTCGGTCTAAAATTTGTTTGTCGAAAATTTTGCCTTTGGTGAGGTTCGGAATAATTATGGGTAGAATTTTGGTTAGTGTATTTAATATTTTGATTAGTATTTCTAAAATGTCGATTATTTTCCCTGATCATGTCGCATTCCTGTAAACAATGATATGCTTCGCGAATAGTATTAATATTTCGGCTATATATAACACTTGCCAAATGCGGAGGTATACCATTAACAAAAGTTCGAAAAATCATTGATTCGTTTATATTTGGGTTGAATTCTAATGGTTTACATGAATCTTGTTCGTATTTTGTATTCAACTTATCTAATATTATTTTTAAATTATTATATAATTGACTTACATCATTGTTTTTTGTTGATAGTGCTCTATGGTATAGTTGGGTGTAGCTTTCCCTGATGCCGAACACCTTTAATAGCTCATTTTTCACGTTCTGCCATGATTTATCGGTTAAACCTCGAATTATATTGGCTGCTTCTCCCTGTATCTTCTTAAGTATGCAGCGATGGTATATATATTCCTCCATTTCACCATCTTGAAAAATTCGTAGGAAGATTTCGACTTCCTTGATGAATGATGATATGTCATAGTCTCGATCTTTTCCAGTGAAAACATTTATTCTATCTACTTCCTTCAAAAGGATAGAAATTGGAATCGGACCGAACGATGATGTTTCTGTTGGCACTGCTGTGGGTGCTGATGTTTGTGTTGGAGCAGAAGTTAGTGTTGCTGTTGATGATGTTGATGTCATTGTGTTGAGTATATCGTTGCTTTGTAATATGTTGAAGTATGGTTTAAACTGTGGTGTTTCAGTTTTCTCCGTATCTTTAGGCATCTCCCTGGAGTTTAGACACAATTCACTGTTCCTTCACAAACTCGAACCGTAACGAAAAATAAGTTCTTTAGTCTTTTTTCTTCTTTGTTTTCAAAATGATATTCTTCGGAATATCTTAAAATTTTTCACAAATATATATTTTTTTTTTTTTAAGGATATTCTTTAGAATATCTTCACTAATGTTTCACTTTTTTTTTTTTTTTTTTAAAAAAAAGGATATTCTTTAGACAATTTTCACTAATGTTTCTTTGTTTTAAAAAAGGATATTCTTTAGAATATCTTCATTAATTTCTTTTAGATAGCGTCGCGACCAAATAGGGATATTCTTCAGAATATCTTTTGGATTTGTTTGCCGACTGCGCCAGTTAAATGAAAGTCCACGAATACATTTGGTTGGAATGTTAATATGAACTGCTGCTTACTTTATTGTTTGCTATATTTTTATACAAAAATATTCTTAATCTAAAACTATAAATATTCAATAAAAAAATATGCTTATGCTATTGGTTTCTTTTATAGAACGTTTAATTGGTTGGTCATAAAACAATATTGTATTTTGTAGGAAGTAAATGACGAAAACAAAGTGAGTTTTTCATACGAAAGTTTATCGACACTTTGTTTTCGTTTTGAAACTGTAATTTTGGTGATTTGACATTTATTTTATTTTAAATGATTGAAATGAATAAACAAAATTTCAATACAAAGTTTATTAACTCTTTGTTCTAGTTTAATGACGAAAACAAAGGTATCAAGTTTCAATGAATGAAGTAAGTTTCCATATGAAAGTTTATTAACACTTTGTTTTCGTTTAAAATTATAATTCTGTTAGTTTGACATTTATTTCATTTTAAATGATGAACTGAAATAATTATTGAGTAAACAATTTTATTAATACAAAGTTTATTAACACTTTGTTCTAGTTATTAAAAATTATAATTTTAATAATATGGTATTTATTTTATTCTTGGTAATTTATTCTTATGCTAGATATAGGGTTTTCAAGTTCGATGGAATCTGTTGAGTTCAGTGTTCCATTGGACTTAACTCACGGTGCACCTAACTTCTAATATCTCGCATTTTCGTTCGTTAATAAAAACTGCATACCTATTATTTTATAACAGATATATTTATTAATGGAAAAAAGTTACAAGTACAAACAATCTGCAGTCTGAATCGAAAAAAGATAACTGCAAATAAATTCTTTTCATGTTTTTGATCTACACATCTGTAGTGTACACAATTTAAAAATATATACTTTGTTTATATTATAAATTTTAAAATAATTTTATTTAAGTATGCTTTCATAATTTTGATTTTCATATAAAAATTTTAGAAAATATTAATTCGGTCTGTTCAAATAGTCCATTCTTAAATGTTTAAGCATTTAATTGCTTGTCAGAAAGTGAAGAGTGCATTTTTAATTTACAATCGTCCACAATGGAAAGTTTTGAACACGAGTTTGTCAGTGGTAAAAAGTCAGCTTTTATATTTAAAAAGTGAAAAACAATTATTCAAAATAAAATAAAAAAAAAAATAATAAAATTTTTTATACATGCTACAAAAAAGAATGCAGTTCGCGAATGGAATTGCTTTTAGCTGATGAAATGTGCGTGAAACCCAAAAAATATAAAGAACACATCCATGGAAATCAAGAAACAGTGTACAAGGAATTAAAAGCCCTTGAGGAAATAAAAAAAGATTGCATTGATAATGCGGGTGCGTTCGGCCAAACCAACGCGTTAAGTTGTATCCGGTCAGCGCATAAACGAGTCTGTGACAGGTATTTTACACATCAGTATTTTACACAGGTATTTTACACATCAGTAAACAAACGTTTTTCTTTGAAATATAAGGTAATTTGCACTAAGGTACCCGGGTACCCGTTTATAAAAAAATCATGCGAGTCCGATCACAGGAAGATGTGTAAGCATCTAGTAATTAAAGATTTTTTATGGCACTTTTTTAAAATCAAACAGAAAGCGTCATCTATGTACCACTTATAGCAACAACTCATTTTTCATTTTTAATTTTTCATCTCTCACTTTTTATTTTCCATTCTTCATTTTTGTTTTTAATTTTTCATTTTTTATTTTTCATTTCTCATTTTTTAATTTTAATTTTTCGTTTTGCATTATTTATTTTCATTTTTTGTTTTTGATTTCTCATTTTTTCATTTTTTATTTTTAATTTTTCGTTCTTCATTTTTGATTTATCATTTTTAATTTTTTATTTTTAATTTTTCAAAACGTTTTTATAACGCTATTCGCTTCCTGATTTATCTCCACACACTTCCTAATGAAATCGTGCCTTCATTTTGTCTCCAAATACTTCACAATGAACTGTGGCTTCATTTTATCTCAAAACACTTCCTTTGTACTGTCTTTCGTTTATTAAACTCTTTCTTTTAATTCATACTCTCTGTGTGTCTGTCGTGGCTCAACCCCATTCTCCCTTTTCCAATTTATCTGAAACTTGGCCCATAGTCTTGTTGTGAGTACAGATTGGTTTTGGGGTAGTCACGGATAGTAATGCATAGTCACTCACAGTCACGGAGTGAGCTAAATGTTATTTCCCCTCATCCGATCGATCTGAAACTTGGTTGATAGACTTGCTGTGAAAAAATATTAACTTTGACGTATTCACGCACAGTAATGGAGTGATTTAAGCCCCATTTTCCCTAATCCAATCAATCTGATAATTGGTCCATAGACTTGTGACCAAGGATTAATTTTTAAGTTGTCACGCAAAGTCATGCACAGTCACGGAGAGATCCAAAACTCATATGCATAAGGAAAGAAGGAGTTTTAATAAAAACTTTTTTTATGGGTTAAATTATTTTTATTTTTATTTATGTTTGGTTAGCATTACTATTAAATGCAGTGATAACTGTGTTATTTATACGGAATAAATTGTGATGTTGAGAATACTTTTACATGATTGAGGAAATTAATTATAAATGTTTACAAAAAGTGATGATATAAATAATGCAGAAAACAGCGACAAAAAGGTTATTACATATCATAATTTTTTCACCAATACAATCATAAGTCACACCGATTTTGTCTTAGGTTTTCCATCTTATGCTGTTTTTGTGATCGTATTGTGAAATAGATTTTTACCCTCTGAGCGTATAGATGTTTAAACATCAAAAGAAAAAACATTTCTCATGTTCTTTTCTTTCCTTTCTTTTCAGAAGGATGCTGAAGATGAACAAGTCGCTTTGTTCGAAACTAGCTACTCTATCTAAATTAAAAATTAAATATTAAAAGTTTTAATTTCTTACCTGTTTTTATTACTTATTTTTTTTTTTTATAAAATTATCCTTAAATTAACATATTACTAGCTAATTTAGATAAAAATATTTTAATATATGCTTATTTTTAATATTAATAATTTTTAGCAAATAATCGTTTCATTATTTTCTCAAAACATTCTAATAGGGATCAAACTTTGGGTATTACAACGCCGGCTGCATTGAATAATGAATTTCATTAGTGTTATACTTATATGATTTCTACTCTAGTAATCAAATAGTAATGAATTCTTTCTATAGAAGACATGATCATTATTTTATATAAAAAGAAATTATAATAGAAACTGACCAAAAAGAAAAACTATTAACTTTAAATTTAATTGGAGTTCGTAAATATTGTTTGAGTATCGGCAACAGTTTTAAGGCGGTAGCCGTACTCAACATTGGGTGGAATATCAAGTGTAAGACGCAGGTGGAGGGTATCAAAAAATTCGGTACATCCGAATTTAACACTCTTACTTGTTTTTTATAATAAATATTAATGTTTCTTCGACCTTTTTGTTGTTATTCAATGATAAATTAATTAATCTTGAAGCTATTTTTTGAATTTTTGTTCTTTATTCAATATTTCGCTATCCACTGGATGTCATTTTCAGGAATATTTTTCAAAACGTTACACAGACCATTGATAACTATAACTAAATATATAATAATAAAAATAATAAGAAACTTACAATGAGTGAGAATAATTAAAACTACTAAAAATGCGTACCTACGCTTTTACATTTCATATTGCACTATTAAATTAGCAATAACTAGGAAATGCTCCTACAGCTTGGAAAAACAAACAGGAGGCGGTGTAGCAATCGATGGAGAGATTATTGGTGATTATTTATTGATCTCATTCTGTACATAAAAGAAGAATTTGAACAAAAATAAAAACAAATATAAGTGCAATATTGGTAAAAAAAAGGAATACTTACGGGCGTGGTATCATGTGAGGATTTAAAAAATACATTCCATTCAGTAGAGGCCATTTAACTCTAAAAGTGGACCGCTGCCGGAAGTCCCAGTTTACATATGAAATTTTTCTTTCTGAAATTGTTTGAAATTCTCTTTTAAACTTTCATCCGTGTCTACACACTGAAATTTTTGTATTGAAATTCAAGATTTGTTCATGTTTACTTTGTCATTTTATCTATTTATTTAATCATTTTATTTTATTAAAATTAACTTTATTTCAAATTATTGTTTTTCAAACGAACATAAAAATGAAAGAGAACGTAAAATAACTTAAATTTGAAAATTACGAAGCAAGAAACAAAAGAGAATTTCAGAGTACAAGAAAGTGTGTACCCCTTGTCATTATTCTCTCCCGTCTCACCAATAAACTCAAGACTTTCAGCAAGAAAACTTTCATGTGTAAACACTCACGAAGGTAGGTTTTCCTGTTATTTTTCACGAACATATCTATCCCGAAGAGATTACCATCTCCTTATGCATACCTCTTCTATAAAATGAAGACTTTGATAAATAAAATAATGTTAAATTTTCTTATTTTTTTCTCCTGTGAATCCCATTTGAATTGCAATTTGGTTCCAAACCACCTTTTTCCTTTATGGTATTTTGTAGTTCGAACTGTATATATTGTAAATGCAGTCTCTTTCCTGCACCAACAAAATTATGTTTGCTTTATCCTATTGATTTTCGTTTGATTGTTTTTTAGTAAGCACTTATTATTTTGTTGAAACTTTTTGTTCATTTTTCTAAACTTTATTTCGCCAACACAATGTTTCTGGCACTATTTTTAGTGGTTTTTGACTATCTCAAATAGTTGGCATCTTTAATTTATGTCAGCTATTTCACAACTGTCACGTAAGAACCTTAGGAAAATATAATTTCAATAGAAGCTAGCGATACGATACGTTCAGCTAAAGTTGAGAAAGCACTTGGATGTGTTTTGGTAAGACAGGTTCGCGCCGTTACCGTTACACGTGGGTACCGCAGCTTTTTGTTGTTATTGGCGCTATGAATATTGACATACTAAAGTGTCTGATACATGACATCAAACTAGCGTCAATAAGTTATATATGTACACCATATATATAATCAAACTGATGAAGTTAGCGCGGTAAGATCACCCATGGTGATTTCAAACAAAGCGGTCACCACTTTGTAATATAAAACGTAAACAAAATGTACCAAAGAGTTTTGTAAAAAAACCCTTTGTAAATATCCAAATATAAATAATATGTAACAAAGAGTTATGTATGAAAACTCTTTGTAACAATCGAATCGGCGCACAGTGCACTTTTATTCTCAGCTCAGTGATAAAAAATCGGCAAGAAAATAAAAATTTTTTGACGATTTTTTTATTTTAAGCATTGAAATTCATGTCAAAAACTCTGAATTTTTCAAATCTGACCTTGGTTTTGCGCTACATTTTCTGGTTGCGAAGATATTCAATTTCAAAGTCAGTTAAATTTAGTAAAAATTAAAAAAAAAAAACGATTTTGTTGAAAAAATTTTCATCTTCAATGATTCACTCCGACCAATCGGTTATAGATATTTGATTAATTTTTTTTTTTTTAAAGATACATTTATTTTTGTAATATATTTAAGTTAAGTTACTTATTTAGTTGGTTTAGCTTTTCAAATTTAGCTTATAAAAAAACACTTTTTTTTTACATAATTTTCAAACTTTACCTAAGCTTTTAACAATTGTGCGGTTATGTGCGGTCTTAGCCCTTACCATGAAAATTTGCTGTAATATATCATTTATGTTCACTAAAATATTCAGCTGCAAACTGGCGCAAACTTGGATGTTAGAGTTCGTAATATTTTGAATTTAAAATTGGTTGAAAATATACTGTAAACTAAAAAAAAAATATTCCTTACTTTTAATCAGAATGCTTTGTTAAAGTTGTAAACGTCAAAACAGTTTGATATTATTTTATAAACAAATTAAGTATAAATCTAAGTTTCGTAAATTTAATTGCTAATAATTCTATTACTTTTTTTTAACTTTGAACAAAAACCTTCATTAATTATTATTAATATATATTAAATACTTTCCCTACAATGAGTAAATTTAATATATTAGTAAAAGATCTCTGTGAAGAATGTTTTCAAATACACTCAGAACAAACAAGTTTACTGTCTCGAATATTGATTTTTAATAACTTGCTTGTAAGAGTTTTTAAGAAAATTGGTATAAATACCAAAAATAAAGAATTTCGTTAGAAGATTCTCAGAATATTGGATAAAAAGCTCGCGTTCTAAAAATGTGCTTTTAAAAATATATGGGAATAGCAGTTGGCTTGCGAGTTCGCTAAATTTAAAAAAAAGGTTGGACAATCGGTGTCACTGCAAGTTGAAAAAAAAATTGGATTTAGCAAAAAGAAAACGTGGCAGACCACAAAAATCATACTTAAATTCGGGACGCTCAACTAAACGCAGAAAAGCATATGCTCTGGCAGAATATGTAAGTTTAGAGGAAACCTATGAAATATTAAAGCGTGAGTTGCGAAAGCAGAAGGAATATGAAAAGGTCTCTGTGGTGGAGTCCTTGAAATACAATGACCCTGAGGTTTGTAAGACCGAAAAAAGCAATCAAAAAACCCGAAGAAATCTGTAGTGAATTCACAACCTCAGAAGCTCTTGCAATATATGTTGACCTTGACTCGTCATTTCGACAGTACAAAATGTTGCGCTCGGCTTTAAAAAAAAAAATTACAGAGGATTACCGTCTCTCGAAAATCTTATCTTATAATTCTGTCACTTTTCCGTTGCAATCTTCCTTGGACCATACCGCCAAACGAATTTTGGAAACCTTGGATTTTGATACTCAAGATAAATATTATTCTTCCAGCATGGTTCTTTATACCAAATGGGGTTGTGATGGCTCATCTGATCAGAGTCAATACAAACAAAAAATTGGTAAGTATAACCTAAATCAAACAGTTTCATATACATATACACATATACTTCGGTTTATAGATGAGCACCACTGTGATTCAAATATGTTTATGATATCAATGGTCCCTCTTCGATTAACTGAAGAAGTTACAAGTACATCAAATGAGCATGGAAATTATGTTGAGCTTTGGAGAAGTCAACGACCATCATCTGTACAGTATATTCGTCCAATTGAATTTTCGTATTCGAAGGAAACCAAGGAACTTATTGTGGAAAAGTATAATTTTATATCAGAACAAAAGAATCTCACAGATACAGTTTGCACAACAAAACAAGGTTCGGAAATTAAAATTCGGCACAATTTCAAATATACAATGGTAGATGGAAAAGTTACACAAGCTATATCAAGTAAAAAAGTGTATTTTTGCTAAATTTACAACTGCATAATGCATAATGCACTGCATGCACGTATTCGTTTTATGGAGCATTGTTTAAAGAATGCGTGTGACTTAGAATTTCAAAAATATAAGGAAAATACAACAGATTTTGAGAAAAAAAACGTTTAAAGAGAAGCAGAAAATAAAAACCCAACTAAGAGTTGACGAAAAAAAGAATACAGGAGCAGTTCAGAGAAGTTACTGGTTTGAGAATTAATTATCCAAAGCAGGGATTTGGAAACACTAATGATGGTAACACTGCCAGAAGATTTTTTGATAATATTGATGATACAGCATCTATAACAAAAATTGATTGTATAACTTTAAAAAGTTGCTGACTGCTATAAATTCACATAATGTTATTGATTATGAAAAGTTTGGTAAATTCGCTTTGGAGACACTTAAACTTTATAACGGTTTATGCCATGGTGAGAATATTATAAAATATCACTTCTTTCCTATTGGCGAAATGTCAGAAGAGGCTCAAGAAGCGGAAAACAAAGAATATAAAGAATTTAGAATTAGCCATACAAGAAAGTGCAGTAGAAAAGATCAAAACCTGGATTTTATGAAAATGTTACAGATCTCTACAGATCCTTTAATCACATCACTAAGATATCATGTGAAACACAATTTTGAAAAAGAAATGCTACCAGATCTTGAAGATCTTGTAGTTTAAATTAAAAAAAAGAAATTTACTACATATTAAGTAATTTTTTTATGTTGTTTTTTTTTATACCCTCCACTCCAGTGTGCAGAGGGTATATATAAGTTTGTCATTCCGTTTGTAATACTTAGAAAAAAATTTTGGACCTCATAAAATATATATATTTGTGATCCTTATAACAACCGGAGTTGATATAGCGATGTCCGTCTGTCCGTCTGTGGAAATAACGATGACGGCATCAATCGGGCAGCTAGGGTCGTTGATATAAAAAAGGATTCATTAACATCCTGTGAAGTTTGGTATTTAAAATCGTCCAAATCGGTGGATTAGGGCCCGAGATTTGAATGAAGAACTAAAAAAATCTTGAAAAAATATAATTTTCTATGTTGTTCTTGTCACGATCACGCCCTCAGTAGGATAGCTAGGGTCATCCTTTTTAGTGAGAATGATTCACCAAATTCGTGGGAAGATTTTTATTTCAAAAACCATTAAAATCGGTGGAACAGGTCCAGGGAAATCTCTGAAAAAGTAAAAAAAAATGAAAAATATGATATTTCTATATTGTTCTTGTTGTTATTCTAAAGTTTGTATTGTTGTCGTAGCTGGACTTGTTGTTTTTGTGGTCGTTGCGGCAATCATATAATTAAAACTAACCCTTTGTACATTTTTTTTTTCAACTCTGGTAGAAAAATTTTAAAGTTTCCATTGTTTTGGCATAACTAAAAAAAATTATAAGATCATTTCTGTCATTGCCGCGAGCCTGCCTGCAAAGTTTCAGATCGATTGGGTCACGGGAAAGGGGTTAAAATTGACCCAAAATTTTTTCGACAAGCAGACACTACGAGTTATTATAAAGGGAGTAAAAATTCACCAGCATCTAAAGCAAATAATGCTAAAACACGTAGTTGTTATTAAAAAAAAACAATGTAAATTTAGCAAAAAAAATTTTATGTATTAATTTATTTAAAGAGAAAAACACAAAAATAACGTTTGATGTTGTATTTTTTGTGTGTTGTATTTACATATACATACATACATACACATATTAAATATTACAAATAATATACATATATTCTATATATGTACATATATCCATAATAACTGCATGTTAGAAATAAATCGGTATATTATTTTATTTACATAAAATCCTGCAATATTTTGTTGTGGGAAAAATACATTTCTTCTGCATCAACAGAGTGTCACTTCATTTTGCTCAGCGTGGCTATGCCACAGTAAATGGCGCCACAATTTTTGTTCTAATTAGCTTTGCAATAGTTATTTCTATTTTAACATGAATGTCAATATTTTCGACTAGATATCATACCGAACAATGTTAAGAGTATACACGGGCTGGTGTTTTATTTCATACGTTTTTTCATTATTCTTTTACAAATATGAACATAAGTTTGGCATATTAACTTTTTGTTATATTCACAAAATAGAGTTACCGAGTTCATCAATGAGTTTTTTGCTTTCAATGCAGTTCAACATAGTTATAATGAATTAATATTCTGCTTTACCTACAAAATATCTGATTACGATTACATCTAATATTAAAAAATTGTTTATAATTACTACATCACTATTATTCACATAAATACAAAATTGCACTTTTTAAATTTTCCGTTCAAATTTTAGAAAATATCAATTCTAACGACAACCATTATTGGTTGTCGTCATACATAAATAAATATCATAAAATAGTGAAAATATTTTGCTTTTATTAAAAAACTTTTTTATATAGATAAAAAAATTAAATAGCATATTCAATTCATTATTTCATTTTCAAATAAATAAACAGAATAAAAAAACAGATAAAAAAATTAAATAGCATATTCAATTCATTATTTCATTTTCAAATAAATAAACAGAAATATTAGTAAAAAAAAATAAAGATATTAAACATAAACATAAAATCATCCTGTCAAACACGAAGAAATTTGTTTTTTTATTCTTTTTTGTGTTTTTCGCTTATTTTGACAAAGATGCCGCTCATTTACAATTTAAATAAATAGAAAAATAGATTGGTCGACTGTCGTTAAGATGTATGTACTAAGTGAATCACTTAATCCTTAGTGCAAACAACAATAGCTGTCGATATATTTTGCGATTGTCGGGTCGTTGAAATTTACAGAATCGGACTACAGAAAACATTAATTTAAATTCAATGAATTTTAGAAAACTTCAAATGATACTTAAGAATTGCGAACATAAAAATTGTTATATAAATAAACGCAACTTGATGAGAATGTTATTTATATATAAATAAAGTTAACAAATTATTTTATTTAAATGTTTGGGACATTTGGTTTTTGCGTTTGGCATCCCAAATTTAATTATTTATTATTATAAATTTATTCTCTATGTTTTCCTAATATGGCAATATTTTAATAAAAAAGTTGAGAGAGCTTTTTTTTTGGTTATTATTTTGTTACTCCATCCGACCTATGTGGCCGCAATGAAGAAATATTTGGCCGGTTAAAAGAAACTATACAGCCATCTCCAATTAGCACGATTTAATGCATATAGCCACCCTACACAACCATTACCTTTGCAGTGGAGGTTAGGGCGAGCTATTTAATTAGCAAAAACTAAATTAAACGAGAAGTTATGTCATATAACCGGAAACGCATGCATATAGGTATATAACCTAAATGCATGCCGATCAGCAACCACGATGATCAAAAAGCAAACGCCGAAATAAATCCGAAATAATAGAAAAGACGAAAACCAACCCAAAGAATTTGCTGAAATAATGTGGTATTAAGTTTAACAAATTGTTTACTTTTTCCAATATTTTGTTTACATTTATTATCAATACTCAAACCGAGGTGGAGGGTATCAAAGATTCGGCACAATTTAACACTCTTACTTGTTTTATTTCAATGTCTTAGGTTAAAATATACATACATTTTAAGGAAGTTGTTTTTAATGAACTCTAATTAACTCGAATCACTCCAGAAGTATATTTTGAGCTTTTATACATATACCACTATGTGGTTTGGGTATAATGACTTTGTGCTGCTGTTTGTAACAACCAAAAATATTTGACCTAGACCCATCTTTAATTATACCGATCGAATCAGAATCACTTTCTGAGTTGATTTAACAATGTCCGTCCGTCCGTCCGTCCGTCCGTCTGTGTGTCCATGTAAACCTTGTAATCAAACTGCAGGTCGCAAATATGAATATATTTTGATGAAATTTGGTACATAAGCTTCTTTCGGCAATGGGATGAAAGCTGTTGAAATTGGTGAGAATCGGTCCATGTTCAGACCTAGCCCCCATACAAATGACCCCTATGAAATCGACTTAAATTGCCATAAGATCCAAATTGTCATATAAAACTTACTAAAATTGGGTTTGTATGCGTTCATTACATCCATTAATGAGTGGTCCAAAAATGATCCCTTTGGCCCCATATAGAGCTGCTTCCCGATCTTCACTTAAAAACAAAAATATTGCACTGATTCTTCTCAAATTTTGTTTGTACATATTTTTGCAAAATATAAGAGACTTTACCAAACATGATCAGGATCGGCCCATTTTTGGACCTAGTCCCCATATAGATATATCATCCGATATGAACTTTTTCATATCTGCAGCCAAAAAAATTAATAAAAATCCCACTCAAATTTGGTTTTTGCTTAATTTCTATGTCCAGTTAGTTGGGCCTAAGAGATAGGGTTTCTAACCGCATGGTATAGGGTATCGTATAGTAGGTCTAGACCGACTATAATTTTCTCACTTGTTTTTTATACCCTATACCACTATGTGGTTTGGGTATAATGACTTTGTGCTGCTGTTTGTAACTACCAAAAATATTTGACGTAGACCCATCTTTAATTATACCGATCGAATCAGAATCACTATCTGATTCGATTTAACGATGTCCGTCCGTCCGTCCGTCCGTGTGTCCATGTAAAGCTTGTAATCAAACTGTAGGTCGCAAATATGAATATATTTTGACGAAATTTGGTATATAAGCTTTTTTCGGCCATGGGATGAACGCTATTGAAATTGGTGAGAATCGGTCCATGTTCAGACCTAGCCCCCATACAAATGACCCCTATGAAATCGACTTAAATTGCCATAAGATCCAAATTATCATATAAATCTTAGTCAAATTGGGTTTGTATGTGTTTATTACATCCATTAATCAGTAGTCCAAAAATGATCCCCATGGGACAACTCTTAGTCATAGGCCCCATATAGAGCTGCTTCCCGATCTTCACTTAAATCTATCAAAAAACAAAAATATTGCACTGATTTTTCTCAAGTTTTGTTTGTATATATTTTTGCAAAATACAAGGTCTCTTGTCAGGATCCATTCATACAAGGTCAGGATCGACCCATTTTTAGGCCTAGTCCCAATATAGATATAGCATCCGATATGAACTTTTTCATATCTGCGGACAAAAAAATTTATAAAAATCCCACTCAAATTTGGTTTATGCTTATTTTCTATGTCCAGTTAGTTGGGCCTATGGGGTAGGGTCTCTAAACGCATGGTATAGGGTATCCTATAGTCGGTCTAGACCAACTATAATTTTCTTACTTGTTCGTTTCTATATTAGTCGAAACGGACAAAACTTATTTTTTATGCAAATCGGAGGTGTTATTTATTTATTTATTTATTTATTTATTTATTTATTTGGTTGCCTGCACAACAAGACTAAGAGTCTTATAATTAAAGTACAGGATCGGTATATTGTGATACAGTATTTAATGAAAATATAACATAGTTTAAAATTTGTATAAAATAAGATAACAAAAATTATTTTACATACATATATTCAAAACAAAGCAAAGTTTAAACAATATTTAAATGGTATTGAAAAATTGGAAAACTTGTTTCCTAAAATGTCCTGCGTTGCTTAAATATTGTAATGTTGGCGGTAGCAAGTTCCAAAGACGTATGCAGTGTATATAGAACTGCCATTCAGAGACCAAACTTTTATGTCTTATTTGAATTATAGAATTATTTCTTCTTGAATTAGAAAAGGATATTCGATTAAAAAGATATGTAGGCTCACGTGTAAATATAATCTTATGCATCAGTATCAATGATCGTATCTTCAAGAGATCGCAAAAATTCACACCGTAAAGTTTTCGCGCATACGGTGTTATGTGGGATGATCTTTTCAAATTGTAGACGTATCTCAATATAGAATAAAACGTAGTTGTTAATTTCCTAGAGCTAATAGAATCACAGCTAGCAAATAGTTCGCATCCGTACAACAAAGTTGGAATTAGATAGGTTTTTGCAAGTAGAACTCGTACATGGACTGGTGTAAGATGTTGAGTTTTCCACAGTGATCGAAGCATTGAATACGTTTTTCCCGAAGCGACATTTATATGATCAGACCAGGTGAGAGTTTTATTGAATATAATTCCAAGATTTTTGGTTTTTTGTGTAATTTCAATAATTTGACGGTTAAGCATAATATCTGGTATAACAAGGGAAGGCACTGATCTTCGAGTAATAACGATGCATTTAGACTTTGAAGGATTGAGACATAGCCCATTTGCCTGAGCCCATAAGTAAATTCGATTAAGATCCACATTTAGGTTCGCAACACAGTTATTTAGTCATCGAAACGACTACAAACATAAAGTTGCACATCATCAGCATACATATGAACTTTACAATACGAAAGTTGCCTAGGCAAATCATTTATATATATAGTGAAAAGAAGTGGTCCTAGAATCGAACCTTGCGGAACGCCCTTTTTTACTGGAAGCGCATTTGAGATTTTATTATTGGCGTTAACGTATTGTTGTCGATTTTCTAAATAAGACGATATAAGACGAGTTGCGGAAGGAGAGAAACCAAAAAAAGTTCTTAGCTTCATGCAGAGTATTTCATGATTCACAGTATCAAATGCCTTCGAATGATCTAAGAGCACTAGAAATGCCATGTTACCACTATCAATATACCCACGAATATCTTCAGACACATCAATGAGTGCAGTTATGCAGCTATGTTTAGGACGAAAGCCTGATTGTCTGTCTGAGAGTAGGCCCATATTCTTGACATGTTTTCCAATTTGCTGATGCAATAACCTTTCAAGCACTTTAGACAAGTATGGTAGGATACCAATGGGCCGATATTCTTTATTTGATTTAGGAATAGGTAAAATTTTAGCATTTTTCCAACTTTGAGGAAATACACTTTTTGTGATAATAGTGTTAAAAATATGGGTAATTTGAGGTAGCAGTTGAGGGATAATTTCCTTTAAGAATCTGGGATGTATGTTATCAGAACCAACAGCATTAGATTTCACAGCTTGGCATGTGGAAAGTACTTCCAGTTGGTTTACGCATTGAAAACAAAAAGCATTTTCCGATAAAGTTGAACTAATATCAGTATTGCGGGTATAATATCCATCGTTTACCTTATGGTAGCTTTGGGCAGATTCCGGTTAAATTGTCTATAAATTTTGTGAAATGTTGACGAAATTTTTTTTTAATGTAATTAAGTGCGTTCAGCAGACAATTGAGCTATGTAATATATTTAAAAAAATTTTACAATGGGTCGTTTTGGCCCCGTGAGCATGCAAGGGTTAAATTGTCACAAAATCGATAGGTAATTTAATAGACAATAACCCAAAAAAACCGCGAGAAAAAATTTTAAATCGTTCAGTAATTATCGATTTTTGATCACTCACACCCCTAGAAAAGGGCACTGTGCGGCGTATTGATTTCTATGAACAATGCGTTGGTTTTTATAAAAGTGGTGATTGTAATATTGAATTACTGCACATTTCATCTGTGGCAAATAATGTAATAGTTTTACAATTTTATAAACGACTCAGCAATATGTAAGCTGGACAGATCGTTAAGTTTAAAAATAAGAAAATAATGTATAAAAGAAGATGCCTTTGTTTGCAGGCATCTTCTGTAAATCTTAAGCAAGTACAAAAAGAATGTTTTAAAGAATAAACAGTTCAGTTCACAACTTACAACCAAAACGAATCGTTTTACTTAACTTATATTTTTGGGTGTGTGCGTGTTTTGATTTCACGTACACGTTGTGTGTGATATTGAAGAAAACCAAAATCGTTTTGATTTTCGTCAATATATTAAAGCGATTTAACGTCGTCTATCATCAAAATCCGTCAATGTTCATTTTGTGTTGCGCGGCGTGATGTGCACATTGCACGGAAAATTGGAGAAGCAGAATTTCGTTTTAGAACTGCTAGAAGTTTATCGTTCTTTATCGGCGTTGTGGGATATAAAATGTAAGGAATATGCTAACAAACATTGCTATTGCTAAGGCAATAGCAACAAAATATTTTTTTTATTATTCATTACTTTTTCTCTTCTTGCTCTCAGAATAATTTGCGTGTTGACACTTCGAAGACCGATTAAAAATGAATATTGAAGAGAGAGTTTGACAGCGTCTACCACCTCTTTCAATATTTTTAACACACACAACCAAAAATATTGACGCTAGTTTGATATCGTGTATCAGAAAACCTCACAGCAACAAAATATAAAGAAATCATTTCGTCTAATGGGTCACAATGCATCTTCAAGGAAAGTACAAGAGAAGATTTGAGGAGAAACACAAGCGCATGTATAGACCATATACATACATGTTAGAAACAATAAAACAATTGCAATTGTGAAAACCACTATCTCTGACCGCTGCTCATTATCAGTGGTGCCATAATTTGAAATTGTAAAGAAGTTAAATGCTACCTCTTTATTGAAAATGTAAATACTTATTATTAAATTATTTGGCTTTTAAATGGAAAAATGAATATAAAACATGTTTTGTTTCGTATCTTTAAAATTTTAATTTAAATTATTTTGAATTTCCTGTATTTGTTTTTAACCCACCAAATTAAGTTTATTAATTTTAAATTAAATATTTTTAATTTTAGAGAGTTTTTTTTTTAATTTCAAACGATACGATTATATTGCAATAATTGATTTATTGAATCTAATATTTCTGTGATGCCCTCTTCTTCAAGTTCTTCTTGGCTCTGATATTTTTCTGACGATAGACTTTTATCAAGGACATCGCTCGGCATATTGTAAGTGTAATAGCAATTTCAGTTTCAAACCTTCTTTTAACCGTATTATAGAACATAACAACTAGGATTTTTTCTGCTAGAAAGTTTGCTTTTTTTAACTAATGCCATTAAACTAAACTAACGTTCAACCTCGGCTTTTGAGAAAGGCAAACCTAATAAAGACAATTCAAATATGGATAACTCTTTAAATGGATTTTCTCCCCTAGAATTTTTGAAATTATTAACTTCAATCCAGAACAAGGTTGTATTCAGTGTTGTACCGTTGTACCCCAATATTGTTCTGTGATATAACTCCATTGGTTTTGAATTTTTTATACCCTATACCACTATGTGGTTTGGGTATAATTACTTTGTGCTGCTGTTTGTAACTACCAAAAATATTTGACCTAGACCCATCTTTAATTATACCGATCCAATCAGAATCACTATCTGATTCGATTTAACGATGTCCGTCCGTCCGTCTGTGTGTCCATGTAAAGCTTGTAATCAAACTGTAGGTCGCAAATATGAATATATTTTGACGAAATTTGGTATATAAGCTTTTTTCGGCCATGGGATGAACGCTATTGAAATTGGTGAGAAGCGGTCCATGTTCAGACCTAGCCCCCATACAAATGACCCCTATGAAATCGACTTAAATTGCCATAAGATCCAAATTATCATATAAATCTTAGTCAAATTGGGTTTGTATGTGTTCATTTTGTGTTGCGCGGCGTGATGTGCACATTGCACGGAAAATTGGAGAAGCAGAATTTCGTTTTAGAACTGCTAGAAGTTTATCGTTCTTTATCGGCGTTGTGGGATATAAAATGTAAGGAATATGCTAACAAACATTGCTATTGCTAAGGCAATAGCAACAAAATATTTTTTTTATTATTCATTACTTTTTCTCTTCTTGCTCTCAGAATAATTTGCGTGTTGACACTTCGAAGACCGATTAAAAATGAATATTGAAGAGAGAGTTTGACAGCGTCTACCACCTCTTTCAATATTTTTAACACACACAACCAAAAATATTGACGCTAGTTTGATATCGTGTATCAGAAAACCTCACAGCAACAAAATATAAAGAAATCATTTCGTCTAATGGGTCACAATGCATCTTCAAGGAAAGTACAAGAGAAGATTTGAGGAGAAACACAAGCGCATGTATAGACCATATACATACATGTTAGAAACAATAAAACAATTGCAATTGTGAAAACCACTATCTCTGACCGCTGCTCATTATCAGTGGTGCCATAATTTGAAATTGTAAAGAAGTTAAATGCTACCTCTTTATTGAAAATGTAAATACTTATTATTAAATTATTTGGCTTTTAAATGGAAAAATGAATATAAAACATGTTTTGTTTCGTATCTTTAAAATTTTAATTTAAATTATTTTGAATTTCCTGTATTTGTTTTTAACCCACCAAATTAAGTTTATTAATTTTAAATTAAATATTTTTAATTTTAGAGAGTTTTTTTTTTAATTTCAAACGATACGATTATATTGCAATAATTGATTTATTGAATCTAATATTTCTGTGATGCCCTCTTCTTCAAGTTCTTCTTGGCTCTGATATTTTTCTGACGATAGACTTTTATCAAGGACATCGCTCGGCATATTGTAAGTGTAATAGCAATTTCAGTTTCAAACCTTCTTTTAACCGTATTATAGAACATAACAACTAGGATTTTTTCTGCTAGAAAGTTTGCTTTTTTTAACTAATGCCATTAAACTAAACTAACGTTCAACCTCGGCTTTTGAGAAAGGCAAACCTAATAAAGACAATTCAAATATGGATAACTCTTTAAATGGATTTTCTCCCCTAGAATTTTTGAAATTATTAACTTCAATCCAGAACAAGGTTGTATTCAGTGTTGTACCGTTGTACCCCAATATTGTTCTGTGATATAACTCCATTGGTTTTGAATTTTTTATACCCTATACCACTATGTGGTTTGGGTATAATTACTTTGTGCTGCTGTTTGTAACTACCAAAAATATTTGACCTAGACCCATCTTTAATTATACCGATCCAATCAGAATCACTATCTGATTCGATTTAACGATGTCCGTCCGTCCGTCTGTGTGTCCATGTAAAGCTTGTAATCAAACTGTAGGTCGCAAATATGAATATATTTTGACGAAATTTGGTATATAAGCTTTTTTCGGCCATGGGATGAACGCTATTGAAATTGGTGAGAAGCGGTCCATGTTCAGACCTAGCCCCCATACAAATGACCCCTATGAAATCGACTTAAATTGCCATAAGATCCAAATTATCATATAAATCTTAGTCAAATTGGGTTTGTATGTGTTTATTACATCCATTAATCAGTAGTCCAAAAATGATCCCCATGGGACAACTCTTAGTCATAGGCCCCATATAGAGCTGCTTCCCGATCTTCACTTAAATCTATCAAAAAACAAAAATATTGCACTGATTTTTCTCAAATTTTGTTTGTATATATTTTTGCAAAATACAAGGTCTCTTGTCAGGATCCATTCATACAAGGTCAGGATCGACCCATTTTTAGGCCTAGTCCCAATATAGATATAGCATCCGATATGAACTTTTTCATATCTGCGGACAAAAAAATTTATAAAAATCCCACTCAAATTTGGTTTATGCTTATTTTCTATGTCCAGTTAGTTGGGCCTATGGGGTAGGGTCTCTAAACGCATGGTATAGGGTATCCTATAGTCGGTCTAGACCAACTATAATTTTCTTACTTGTTCGTTTCTATATTAGTCGAAACGGACAAAACTTATTTTTTATGCAAATCGGAGGTGTTATTTATTTATTTATTTATTTGGTTGCCTGCACAACAAGACTAAGAGTCTTATAATTAAAGTACAGGATCGGTATATTGTGATACAGTATTTAATGAAAATATAACATAGTTTAAAATTTGTATAAAATAAGATAACAAAAATTATTTTACATACATATATTCAAAACAAAGCAAAGTTTAAACAATATTTAAATGGTATTGAAAAATTGGAAAACTTGTTTCCTAAAATGTCCTGCGTTGCTTAAATATTGTAATGTTGGCGGTAGCAAGTTCCAAAGACGTATGCAGTGTATATAGAACTGCCATTCAGAGACCAAACTTTTATGTCTTATTTGAATTATAGAATTATTTCTTCTTGAATTAGAAAAGGATATTCGATTAAAAAGATATGTAGGCTCACGTGTAAATATAATCTTATGCATCAGTATCAATGATCGTATCTTCAAGAGATCGCAAAAATTCACACCGTAAAGTTTTCGCGCATACGGTGTTATGTGGGATGATCTTTTCAAATTGTACACGTATCTCAATATAGAATAAAACGTAGTTGTTAATTTCCTAGAGCTAATAGAATCACAGCTAGCAAATAGTTCGCATCCGTACAACAAAGTTGGAATTAGATAGGTTTTTGCAAGTAGAACTCGTACATGGACTGGTGTAAGATGTTGAGTTTTCCACAGTGATCGAAGCATTGAATACGTTTTTCCCGAAGCGACATTTATATGATCAGACCAGGTGAGAGTTTTATTGAAAATAATTCCAAGATTTTTGGTTTTTTGTGTAATTTCAATAATTTGACGGTTAAGCATAATATCTGGTATAACAAGGGAAGGCACTGATCTTCGAGTAATAACGATGCATTTAGACTTTGAAGGATTGAGACATAGCCCATTTGCCAGAGCCCATAAGTAAATTCGATTAAGATCCACATTTAGGTTCGCAACACAGTTATTTAGTTCATCGAAACGACTACAAACATAAAGTTGCACATCATCAGCATACATATGAACTTTACAATACGAAAGTTGCCTAGGCAAATCATTTATATATATAGTGAAAAGAAGTGGTCCTAGAATCGAACCTTGCGGAACGCCCTTTTTTACTGGAAGCGCATTTGAGATTTTATTATTGGCGTTAACGTATTGTTGTCGATTTTCTAAATAAGACGATATAAGACGAGTTGCGGAAGGAGAGAAACCAAAAAAAGTTCTTAGCTTCATGCAGAGTATTTCATGATTCACAGTATCAAATGCCTTCGAATGATCTAAGAGCACTAGAAATGCCATGTTACCACTATCAATATACCCACGAATATCTTCAGACACATCAATGAGTGCAGTTATGCAGCTATGTTTAGGACGAAAGCCTGATTGTCTGTCTGAGAGTAGGCCCATATTCTTGACATGTTTTCCAATTTGCTGATGCAATAACCTTTCAAGCACTTTAGACAAGTATGGTAGGATAGCAATGGGCCGATATTCTTTATTTGATTTAGGAATAGGTAAAACTTTAGCATTTTTCCAACTTTGAGGAAATACACTTTTTGTGATAATAGTGTTAAAAATATGGGTAATTTGAGGTAGCAGTTGAGGGATAATTTCCTTTAAGAATCTGGGATGTATGTTATCAGAACCAACAGCATTAGATTTCACAGCTTGGCATGTGGAAAGTACTTCCAGTTGGTTTACGCATTGAAAACAAAAAGCATTTTCCGATAAAGTTGAACTAATATCAGTATTGCGGGTATAATATCCATCGTTTACCTTATGGTAGCTTTGGGCAGATTCCGGTTAAATTGTCTATAAATTTTGTGAAATGTTGACGAAATTTTTTTTTAATGTAATTAAGTGCGTTCAGCAGACAATTGAGCTATGTAATATATTTAAAAAAATTTTACAATGGGTCGTTTTGGCCCCGTGAGCATGCAAGGGTTAAATTGTCACAAAATCGATAGGTAATTTAATAGACAATAACCCAAAAAAACCGCGAGAAAAAATTTTAAATCGTTCAGTAATTATCGATTTTTGATCACTCACACCCCTAGAAAAGGGCACTGTGCGGCGTATTGATTTCTATGAACAATGCGTTGGTTTTTATAAAAGTGGTGATTGTAATATTGAATTACTGCACATTTCATCTGTGGCAAATAATGTAATAGTTTTACAATTTTATAAACGACTCAGCAATATGTAAGCTGGACAGATCGTTAAGTTTAAAAATAAGAAAATAATGTATAAAAGAAGATGCCTTTGTTTGCAGGCATCTTCTGTAAATCTTAAGCAAGTACAACAAGTAAGAAAATTATAGTCGGTCTAGACCGACTATACGATACCCTATACCATGCGTTTAGAAACCCTATCTCTTAGGCCCAACTAACTGGACATAGAAAATAAGCAAAAACCAAATTTGAGTGGGATTTTTATTAATTTTTTTGGCTGCAGATATGAAAAAGTTCATATCGGATGCTATATCTATATGGGGACTAGGTCCAAAAATGGACCGATCCTGATCATGTTTGGTAAAGTCTCTTGTATTTTGCAAAAATATATACAAACAAAATTTGAGAAGAATCAGTGCAATATTTTTGTTTTTAATAGATTTAAGTGAAAATCGGGAAGCAGCTCTATATGGGGCCAAAGGGATCATTTTTGGACTACTCATTAATGGATGTAATGAACGCATATAAACCCAATTTGAGTAAGATCTATATGACAATTTGGATCTTATGACAATTTATGTCGATTTCATAGGGGTAATTTGTATGGGGGCTAGGTCTGAACATGGACCGATTCTCACCAATTTCAATAACGTTCATCCCATGGCTGATAAAAGCTTATATACCAAATTTCATCAAAATATATTCATATTTGCGACCTGCAGTTTGATTACAAGGTTTACATGGACACACAGACGGACGGACGGACGGACGGACGGACGGACGGACATTGTTAAATCAACTCAGAAAGTGATTCTGATTCGATCGGTATAATTAAAGATGGGTCTAGGTCAAATATTTTTGGTTGTTACAAACAGCAGCACAAAGTCATTATACCCAAACCACATAGTGGTATAGGGTATAAAAAGAATGTTTTAAAGAATAAACAGTTCAGTTCACAACTTACAACCAAAACGAATCGTTTTACTTAACTTATATTTTTGGGTGTGTGCGTGTTTTGATTTCACGTACACGTTGTGTGTGATATTGACGAAAACCAAAATCGTTTTGATTTTCGTCAATATATTAAAGCGATTTAACGTCGTCTATCATCAAAATCCGTCAATGTTCATTTTGTGTTGCGCGGCGTGATGTGCACATTGCACGGAAAATTGGAGAAGCAGAATTTCGTTTTAGAACTGCTAGAAGTTTATCGTTCTTTATCGGCGTTGTGGGATATAAAATGTAAGGAATATGCTAACAAACATTGCTATTGCTAAGGCAATAGCAACAAAATATTTTTTTTATTATTCATTACTTTTTCTCTTCTTGCTCTCAGAATAATTTGCGTGTTGACACTTCGAAGACCGATTAAAAATGAATATTGAAGAGAGAGTTTGACAGCGTCTACCACCTCTTTCAATATTTTTAACACACACAACCAAAAATATTGACGCTAGTTTGATATCGTGTATCAGAAAACCTCACAGCAACAAAATATAAAGAAATCATTTCGTCTAATGGGTCACAATGCATCTTCAAGGAAAGTACAAGAGAAGATTTGAGGTGAAACACAAGCGCATGTATAGACCATATACATACATGTTAGAAACAATAAAACAATTGCAATTGTGAAAACCACTATCTCTGACCGCTGCTCATTATCAGTGGTGCCATAATTTGAAATTGTAAAGAAGTTAAATGCTACCTCTTTATTGAAAAAGTAAATACTTATTATTAAATTATTTGGCTTTTAAATGGAAAAATGAATATAAAACATGTTTTGTTTCGTATCTTTAAAATTTTAATTTAAATTATTTTGAATTTCCTGTATTTGTTTTTAACCCACCAAATTAAGTTTATTAATTTTAAATTAAATATTTTTAATTTTAGAGAGTTTTTTTTTTAATTTCAAACGATACGATTATATTGCAATAATTGATTTATTGAATCTAATATTTCTGTGATGCCCTCTTCTTCAAGTTCTTCTTGGCTCTGATATTTTTCTGACGATAGACTTTTATCAAGGACATCGCTCGGCATATTGTAAGTGTAATAGCAATTTCAATTTCAAACCTTCTTTTAACCGTATTATAGAACATAACAACTAGGATTTTATTCTGCTAGAAAGTTTGCTTTTTTTAACTAATGCCATTAAACTAAACTAACGTTCAACCTCGGCTTTTGAGAAAGGCAAACCTAATAAAGACAATTCAAATATGGATAACTCTTTAAATGGATTTTCTCCCCTAGAATTTTTGAAATTATTAACTTCAATCCAGAACAAGGTTGTATTCAGTGTTGTACCGTTGTACCCCAATATTGTTCTGTGATATAACTCCATTGGTTTTGAATTTTTTATACCCTATACCACTATGTGGTTTGGGTATAATTACTTTGTGCTGCTGTTTGTAACTACCAGAAATATTTGACCTAGACCCATCTTTAATTATACCGATCCAATCAGAATCACTATCTGATTCGATTTAACGATGTCCGTCCGTCCGTCCGTGTGTCCATGTAAACTTTGTAATCAAACTGCAGGTCGCATATATGAATATATTTTCACGAAATTGGGTATATAAGCTTTTTTCGGGCAAAGGATGAACGCTATTGAAATTGGTGAGAATCGGTCCATGTTCAGACCTAGCCACCATACAAATGACCCCTATGAAATCGACATAAACTGCCATAAGATCCAAAATGTCATATAGATCTTACTCAAATTGGGTTTGTATGCGTTTATTACATCCATTAATGAGTAGTCCAAAAATGATACCTATGGGACAACTCTTAGTCATAGGCCCCATATGGAGCTGCTTCCCGATCTTCACTTAAATCTATCAAAAAACAAAATTATTGCACTGATTCTTCCCAAATTTTGTTTGTATATATTTTTGCAAAACATGGTCAGTATCGGTTCATTTTTGGGCCTAGTCCCCATATAGATATAGCATCCGATACGAACTTTTTCATATCTGCAGCCAAAAAAATTAATAATTAACAAAAAAATTAATAAGTGGCATCATCGAATTTCGAAGCCAGTTGTTTTGCTTATTGACAATTAATTTTCTATTTTTTTTTGTGTGTGCAAACGAAAATAAATTTATTTTAAAGAAAAATTAAATAAAAAAATTGAAAGCATAGCTATGATGCGTGGAGGAAATCGGTGTTATAGAATAACAACAACGAAATAGCTAAAGGATTGCTAGAAGTCAATTACGGGCTAAATCTATGTAAGACGGAATCAATGCCTGAATTGGCTTTCATTAAAGTTAGCAACAGTTGAAGTTGGGCCTTATTTGTTGTCTTGAACCTAGAAGAACAACAAAATATGAATTTTTTATTTAAATTTTGTTTTATCAAAAAACTTCCTTCATTTTTATGTAAACTCCTGTCTGTTTTGTAAGGAAAATTTTTTGAGGGAAAAACCAAGTTCAAATGCCTTGAGAATAACTGTTTTTTCCCATCGAATTTTTTTTCGAAGGAATTTTATTCATAATAGGGGAAAAGGGAGAAGTGAAAAATTTTATGCGGAATTTTGGTTCAGAATTGGGCTGAATATGAATCTGAATATAAAAAATTCCGAAATACATTAAATAAAAAACTGAATTTAACCAAAAACAATTTATTACAAAAATAAATTTTAAGAAAACAAAAACAATATAAGAGTTGTGTGTCAACTTATAAATTAAATTAAATTCTGGTATACCAGAAGACTCACGACCTTCTTGAAATAATACAATATTATAAGTCCAAACCAATTTAGCTTTCAAAAAGAAAAAACCTTAAATAAACTGCCAGGAAACTTTGCTAATTATATAAATGGAAGCTTGAGACAATTTGTCAAACAACAGCCACATACAAAACAACATAATCACCAATACATTAAGCCACATTTCATCGAACAACACCAACATACCAAATAACAATAACACATTAAGCAACATCACCTTAAACAACAGCACCCACCTCAACTTACCAAACAACACACCACACAGCAACGCAACTTTTAACAATACAAGCAACAATTCGTCAAATAACAACCTCATACAATACAACATGATCATCTATACGTTTTGCCACTTCAACTTACTGAACAACACACCAAACAGCAACGCAACTTTTAGCAATACAAACATATATTCGTCAAACAACAATCACATATAAAACAACATGCTCATCAATACGTTAAACCACAGTACATCAAACAACACCGACATACCAAATAACAATAACACATCAAGCCAACATCACCTTAAACAACAGCAGCCTAAGCAACACCTATAAAACCAACAACAATTTACCTAACAGTAACTTATCAAATAGCAATACCAACTTGCCATAATTTACGAATACTGAATATTAAATAAAATTTAACTTAAAAAAAAAATAAAAAAGCTGTATATGTGCGTGGTCGACCCATAAAATGGGCGTCATCGGATTAGTGGGCACGTCGATTCTCATACAATGTAAATATTTATCATCACATATGAGTTCGTTAGTTATAAATATGCGTAAAGAAACCATAAATAGAAGGGATTGGACCAGAGGGCGTGGCATCAACAATACAGTGAAAATTTTCACATTTAGAGTAAGATCCTAGCCAGAGTATTGAAACTATGTGTGAGTTTATTAGCTATGAATGTGCGAAGTCGATCCAAAAAATGTGCGGGATCACACATCTCATACAAAGTAAATATTTAATATCATCTATCTGGAGGACATACATTACTAACATCATAGTTTCACTATTCTTTATGTAAATGTAATATTGCAAGTCCATACTAAAAATTATTTATATACCAAAGTAGACTAGGGCGAAACAATGTTCAGTGCGATCCTGTAATATGTATATTTCTTTTTTGTAGCTCTAAAAAGAGTTTAATTTTATTTCTGTTCTATAGTACTTACCTTCCTTTAAGAGAACAATGAAGAAAGTCATATTCGCTCAAAATCGACTCTTTCTACGTATCCTGATGGAGCTTTCAACGAAAACAAGTTTTAAAAATTGTTCGATTTTGTTCTCTATTGAAATAACTAGGCTGTTTAGCGAGGCATGGTGTATATCCAAATAAACATTTGTTTACGTCTACATATTTGTATAAGATCACTTTCTCCTTTTCTGTATAAATTTAAATACGATTTTAGAGATTTATACATTTGTTTTGTTTGTTTGGTTTTGTTTGTTTTCTTTACCCTTAAGGAAAATATTACAAATTACTAAAGAATGCAAAAATGATTATGTGTATCCAGCAAATTTGCAATTAGTGCCGTTGTGCAAACTCACGCACTCACACACGTACCAAACAAATCTTGACCATCGATCGATTGAGCCATGCATATTAATAAATATTGTTAAGCTCGATTTCAGACAGAAAAAATATTATGGTGTCGCGCGTTGTGAAGCACCAGTTCCACCACCACCACCAACATCATCGCTACTGCAGGCAATAATAGCAAAAGTAAATTAAGGTATTTATCTTTATATTCATCCATCCGCCCAACCAAACTCCACGCACAGTAACGATCAAAATAAGTTGGACGAAGTAAGCACTTTTTACATATTAGATTGTAAACTTCTAAATTGAAGATTACTTTAAAAAACTTTATTTTCTCTTGTTACATTTTATATCAATAGAATATAAATAAAAAAACAAGCAAGTTATGGTTGGTCTAGACCGACTATGCGATAACATATACCAGGGCAAAAGGGGTCCACTTTTGCTTACGCCTTAATGGAGTATGACAATGGAAAATATGCATAAAATAATTTTAAATGAATGACATTTTTATTCACTTATGGCCTACAGATAGAAAAAGTTCATATCGGGTGCTATTTTGAAATGGGGACTAGTTCGAAAAATCTTTAACAAAAACATATATGACTCAAATTTGAGAAAAATCTATGCAATATTATTGTTTTTGATAGATTTAAGTGAAGTGAAAGAGCCACACATACAACGAATTTTACGGATATCTATACGACAATCTGTATACTGCGGAAATTTAAATCGATCTCATAGAGGTTATTTATATTGGCGCTAGGTCTGAATAAGCACCGATTATCAGCAATTTCAATAGCGAGCGTCAAAAGTTTATATACCAAGGTTGATCAAAATAAATTTATATGTGCGACCTGTAGTTTATTACATCGATAAGTGGACGCAGAAAGTGATCAAGTATTTTTGGTAGTTACAAATATCTCATTATACTCTGGCCTCAGAGTGATAATTAATTTTACTTAACTATATATGTATGTCTGTTTGTTTTCATGAAGTTTCCAACTATCTAGAGGTAAGAAACTTTCAGCATTCACGTAAACTGACCGCACATTACTTAATCACTTTTTACATTATTTCTTGCCGTGAGGGTATAATGAGTTTGTGCTGATGTTTGTAACTACCAAAAATATTTGACCTGGACCGATTATTTATTATACCGATCGACTCAGAATCATTTTCTGAGTAGATTTAGCGATGTCATTCCGATCATGTTCAGACCTAGTCCCAATACAAATGACCCATATTAGATCGACTTAAATTTCCATAATATCCAAATTATGATCCAGATCTCGGTCAAATTGGGCTTGTGTATGTTTATTATATCCATTTATCAGTAGTCCAAAAATATACCCCATAGAACAAGTTTTAGTCATAGCTGATTTCCGATCTTCATTTAAATCTATCTCAAAACAAAAACGTTGCAGAGATTTTTCTCAAATTTGGTTTGTTTATGTTTTTGCAAAAAATAAATGGCCTTACCAAATATGGTCAGGATCGGTCCATTTTTCGACCCAGTCTAGTTATTTGGCGCTGAGAGATAACGTCTCTAAATGCATGGTATAGGGTATGGTATAGACGGTCTAGACCGACTATAATTTTCTTACTTGTTTTTTATATCAGATTTTAAATTTTGAACATGTTACTTGCGGTTATTTTGAGTTAGTGAATTAAGTTTGTTCGGGAGCGAAATTGAAATTGATAGTCTTCCATCTACCAAAGTTTAATACCAATTTCACTTTTGAGCAAATCCTGAGATGTGGTGAATAGCAAGAAAAAATTTTTTTTTAATATGCACATGTGATACATCAAATTAAAGAACAAGATCTCTACTTCAATAATGTAACAAAATAAATTAATTGTTTTAAGAAATGGTACTACTATAGCCATATCTGCTTGTTCTCAACATTTTTAAATTATCATATTAGTTGCAATCTGGTAACATGTTTTTCTCCAAGTGATATAATCCAAAATGGCCGACTTGATGTTGTATTTTTCAGTGGTGTATTTTTTATCAAAGGAATTGCAAAGCCTCAAGTAATAGCTATACAGTTACAACTAATTATAATTTTAATAATATTTTTCTAAGGGACCAAGAGAGAAACATTTTTGAATACAACTCTAAATAGTTAAGTATATATCTGTTGTGAGGGCTCAATACGTCAAATGATCATCAAGGGAAAAAATGTGTCACCAATTGTGTCAAAACCGTAACAACAAACTAATTTTTTGCAATAACTACAATAGTAAGTTTGAATAACTGAAGGTTCCATAATTGTACCTTTAGGTGAATTCTAAACCCCAAATATTTTTCAAAATGTTACCATAAGACAAAGTAGCTGCAATCTCCCGATAAAGGTGTACTTTATGTTACAACTGTAACCAGGATTTGCTGTTTTAGGCTTTTCTATTATTAAAGCTTATAAAATGTTTTTTATTATCTGGCAACCGAAGCGAACTTTCACATTAACACGACTTTAATTCTATCCAGGTATGCAATAGAAATATAAACATTTATTTACCTATTTATTTACTTTCCTGCTAAACTGATACACTTTCTAACACTGTCCAATATGTTTTGCCCGTTATTGTACATACAGGAGAACATAAAAAAGTAACATATAATCATAATGGAACCTCGTGTAGGTGCACAGTAATAATACGAAATCGAAATGCTTAATTTCATTGCTTGAGGAAAACCAATTACATTTACAACATGAGTTCTAACAAGTAAGAAAATTATAGTTGGTCTAGACCGACTGTATCATACGCTATAACTTGCGTTTCAAATAACGGGATATAGAAAATAAGCATAAACCAAATTTTAGTGGTGCTATTGTTATTAATATGTGGCACACCGATATGAAATAGTTGATATCTGATGTTATTTCGCACGGGGACTAGATCAAAAAAGGACTGATCATGGCCATATATAGTAGAGTCACTTACTTTTCTCAACAAAATATATAAACAGCATTTTAAAAAGATCTATGCATTATTTAGTTTTTTTTTTATAAATTGATGTGAAGATCAGGATTCAATTTTATATACGAACTATGACTAAATGGTCCAGCAGCAGCAAATTTTATCGATATATTATATATATGATAATCTGGATCTTGCGAAAATTTTTTCTGCCGGATAGGGTTTATTTTTATGGGGGCTATGTCTGAACATGCACCGCTTTGCACCAATTTCAATAGTGTTAATCCTATAAAATATTCAAAATATATATATTCAAAATATACTCATATTCGCGACCTGTAGTTTGATTACAAGGTTTACGTGGACACACAGACAGACGGATAGATAAACAGACGGACTGACGGACATTACTAAATGGACTCAAAAACGGATTCTAAGTCGATTGGTATAATAAAAGTGTAGTCTAGGTCAAATATTTTAGTAGTTGCAAATATCAGCTTAAACTCATTATACCATTATGTGGTATAGGGTATAAAATAGGTTCAAAGTGGTAAAATAATTTAGCAGAACATTTTCAGAAGATAATAAATACTGTTTTATGTACACCTAAAATAAGAAGCAGTTCTATTGTACCATTTGATGTTTTTAGGTTAATATTTGTCAAAGTCCATTTCACTTTGTGCAAAACATTAATGTCCTAAACAACTTGTTTTAACAAAATGTAAAACAAATTAATTGAAATTGTTCGAATTTATTATTATTTAAGGTCATATGTAATTCCGTATGTCTGTAAAAATTATGATTTTACATACGATACATAACTTTTTCTATCACACGTGCATATGTATTTCCGTATGACAACCTCTAAATGTAAACAACAACTGATTTAATTTGTGAATTTACAAAAATGTATTCTTAAAAATAAAGTTATATATGTATTTAATAATTTTTAATTAAAACAATTATTTTTCTTTCAATATTAATCTTTATAATTTACTCTGTTTTTCTTTCGCCACATGCAGATTTGTATTTTCATATGTTTGTCATGCCAAAATAGAACCTGTTCTAATTGAAAAATGTACATGTGACTTTACTCATGTATTGTACATATACAATGTTTCATGTGTATCACACGATGTGTAAAATTTTTGCTGTGGGAAAATTTGACAGTACATATGTAAAAAACACATCGTGCGATAGTACCTTTAGATGTTATTTTATTTACGTACATATGAAATCTTAACAAGTGTGTTAAGTTCGACTGTGCCGGGTCTTTGATACCTACCTGGGTCTAAAATTTAATATTATAACCAATGTTGGGTAAGGTTATCATTTTAATATTTTACTAATACTTTACCTTTATCTTCGAATACCATTTAAATTCAAAATATAATATCTTATTTAAAACACAATGATGGTTTCCTCTACAGAAAGAATTAATCAATATTTGAAAAATTGTATTATTTTTCTGTTTTTAGAATAAGGTCCCTAAATTTGTTATATGATACCAAAGAGAAATACTTTTTTAACGAAGCCGGTGTTATAGTACCCAAAGTAACATTTGATCCCTATAACAATGTTTTGAGAGCTTAGAAGTTATGCGATAACTCAAAAAAAAAAACTCAAAAACATTTTGCATGTTAAATATAAAATTTTATTAAGCTAAATATAATACACACTTTTACTACTTTGAATAAATGTAGCCTTTCATCTTCATGCTTGGTGATTTATTCATGGTGTTCTTGAATTAGCTTAACTCCTCCTTTATCGCATTCATTTACTATTTTAAGTTCAAAATTATGTTTTTCCTCTACGATATTCTGGTAAATCATTACATAATAAACTTGGGTCTCTTTTTATATAATATGTAGAAATCTTAAATCTCTTTAAAAATTAATAAATTATTCATTTTTAATGAAACTAATGAGATTTTGATGTTTAATCGTAAGCCTTTTCGTAATTTCTTTATCTTCTTCCAAACTATCTTCTTCAGAAATATAACGACAAATCTTCGCAGCAAGCTTGGCTTTAGTTTCGAAATCGATTCTATAATCGAACAAGTAAGAGTGTTAAATTCGGCTGGGAAGAATCTTTGATACCCTCCACCTGCATCTTAAACTCAATATTACAACCAATATTGGGTACGGCTACCACTTTAAACTGTTGTCGGTACTGAAATTTAAGTTTCGAATACCAATTAAATTTAAAGTTAATTGCTTTTCTTGTTGGCCAGTTTCTATTATAATTCCTTGTTATAAACAACAGTGATCGCGTCTTCTATAGAAAGAATTCCTTTTTTTTAAAAAAATGGCATTATTTTTCTTTTACTATAGTAGAAAACCCCTAACGAAATTCATTATACAACGCAGCCAGCGTTATAACACCCAAAGTTTGATCCATATAAGGAAGTTTTGAGATAATTAAAAAAAAAAAATCATCCAGATATTAATATTTAAAAGAAAGCTAATTTTAAAATATTTTTACCTGAATTATCTAGCAACTTTTAATTTTTAATTTCTTATTTCTAATTTTTAATTTTTTATACTTAATTTTTAATTTTAAATTTTTAATTTTTTATATATTTTTTAATTTATAATTTTTAATTTTTAATTTTTAATTTGGAATTTTTAATTTTTAATTTTTAATTTTTAATTTTTAATTTTTAATTTTTAATTTTTAATTTTTAATTTTTAATTTTTAATTTTTAATTTTTAATTTTTAATTTTTAATTTTTAATTTTTAATTTTTAATTTTTAATTGTTAATTTTTAATTTTTAATTTTTAATTTTTAATTTTTAATTTTTAATAATTAATTTTTAATTTTTAACTTTTAATTTTTAATTTTTGATTTTTAATTTTTAATTTAAAATTTTTAATTTTTGATTTTTAATTTTTAATTTTAATTTTTAATTTTTAATTGTTAATTGTTAATTGTTAATTGTTAATTTTTAATTTTTAATTTTTAATTTTTAATTTTTAATTTTTAATTTTTAGTTTTTATTTTTAACTTTTAATTTTTAATTTTTAATTTTTAACTTTTAATTTTTAATTTTTAAGTTTTAATTTTTAATTTTTAATTTTAATTTTTAATTTTTAATTTTTAATTTTTAATTTTTAATTTTTAATTTTTAATTTTTAATTTTTAATTTTTATTTTTTATTTTTTAATTTTTAATTTTTAATTTTTAATTTTTAATTTTTAATTTTTAATTTTTAATTTTTAATTTTTAATTTTTAATTTTTGATTTTTGATTTTTAATTTTTAATTTTTAAGTTTTAATTTTTAATTTTAATATTTAATTTGTAATTTTTCATTTTTATTTTTTAATTTTTAATTTTTAATTTTTAATTTTTAATTTTTAATTTTTAATTTTTAATTTTTAATTTTTAATTTTTAATTTTCAATTTTTAATTTTTAATTTTTAATATTTAATTTTTAATTTTTAATTTTTAATTTTTAATTTTTAATTTTTAATTTTTAATTTTTAATTTTTAATTTTTAATTTTTAATTTTTAATTTTTAATTTTTAATTTTTAATTTTTAATTTTTAATTTTTAATTTTTAATTTTTAATTTTTAATTTTTAATTTTTAATTTTTAATTTTTAATTTTTAATTTTTATTTTTTAATTTTTAATTTTTAATTTTTAATTTTTAATTTTTAATTTTTAATTTTTAATTTTTAATTTTTAATTTTTAATTTTTAATTTTTAATTTTTAATTTTTAATTTTTAATTTTTAATTTTAAATTTTTAACTTTTAATTATTAATTTTTGATTTTTAATTTTTAATTTTTAATTTTAAATTTTTAATTTTTGATTTTTAATTTTAATTTTTAATTTTTAATTGTTAGTTGTTAATTTTTAATTTTTAATTTTTAATTTTTAATTTTTAATTTTTAATTTTTAATTTTTAATTTTTAATTTTTAATTTTTAATTTTTATTTTTAACTTTTAATTTTTAATTTTTAATTTTTAACTTTTAATTTTTAATTTTTAAGTTTTAATTTTTAATTTTTAATTTTAATTTTTAATTTTTAATTTTTAATTTTTAATTTTTAATTTTTAATTTTTATTTTTTAATTTTTAATTTTTAATTTTTAATTTTTAATTTTTAATTTTTAATTTTTAATTTTTAATTTTTAATTTTTAATTTTTAATTTTTAATTTTTAATTTTTAATTTTTAATTTTTAATTTTTAATTTTTAATTTTTAATTTTTATTTTTTAATTTTTAATTTTTAATTTTTAATTTTTAATTTTTAATTTTTAATTTTTAATTTTTAATTTTTAATTTTTAATTTTTAATTTTTAATTTTTAATTTTTAATTTTTAATTTTTAATTTTTAATTTTTAATTTTAAATTTTTAACTTTTAATTATTAATTTTTGATTTTTAATTTTTAATTTTTAATTTTAAATTTTTAATTTTTGATTTTTAATTTTAATTTTTAATTTTTAATTGTTAGTTGTTAATTTTTAATTTTTAATTTTTAATTTTTAATTTTTAATTTTTAATTTTTAATTTTTAATTTTTAATTTTTAATTTTTAATTTTTATTTTTAACTTTTAATTTTTAATTTTTAATTTTTAACTTTTAATTTTTAATTTTTAAGTTTTAATTTTTA